>CAJPEV010005977.1:0-12135 GCA_905338385.1 Darwinula stevensoni
GGTAGATAACTTATTGAGTGGCCCTCGTACGTGTAACGGAAACTCTTTTACAATGAAAGCAATTGTCAATAAACAGCAAGAAATTGGCACGAAACAAGAAAACAGGGTCAATACGTCATCTGATGAATCAAAATACCAGGAAGTACGAAATATTGTAATTTTTTAGATGTTTTGATTCAAGGTTCCCTCGTTGCTCTTCTCGAGGCATTCATACCTAGGAGATGAGATTCTTCCCTATTTTTTACCTCACGTAATTTAGGGCCGAATCTGAGGCTCGGAGAATCTGGACCTGACCCAAACGGCGAGAATCTCCAGGCATTCGTAGAGACCGAGGAGCGAGAATCCCAGGTAGAGCCCGACGATCCCGCCGATGTCGGAGAAAAACTGCGCCAGCGACGTCAGCGCCTGCTCTTCCACCATTTCCACCTGAAACGCATTAGAGGACGGATTCATTCATTCCGATGCGGGACTTTCGTGTGGCTGGGATCCTGCCCTTTGATGTATTTCGAATATACGGCAAAAAAAATGGTTACTTGCAGCCCATTGATTAGCTCGAATACGGAAAATGCCTTAGGAATATTTAACACTAGCAACTCACCTCGGCTATCGGCATGCTGATTTGAATCACGCCGAAATTCGAATCACTATCACTCGTTGGATAATCTCGCACGACGACCTCATATGCCGTCCTCTTGCATTTCCTCGGACATTGAGGATAGGAACGTTGCGGCATGGAAAAGTAGTAATCGAGCAAATCCAATTCGTCTTGATAGGTGTTACACAGTCTATTCATTTCTCCCTGATGATCTTTACTCGGAAGCGTTGACGGCTGGAAACACGGGGCCTTTTCCATCATCGTCTGCGTCAATGCCGTTTCCAAGCACTGTCGATCATCAATTCATATATATTATGTTTCTAGAAATTAGTGGGGACAAGAGAGCAGATCGGTTCGGGCTTGAATTACCTTCTTGTAGTCGTAGTCCTCATCCCCATTGCACTTTCCGCCCGAAGGCAAGAAGCTGTAGCACTTCAACGATAGACTCAACAGGTCCTTTTTTCCGCGCTCGAGGAAGAAGGTCTGCCCCGATGATTTGCTGTTCCTCGCAGCTGCGAACGGTTCATCGGGTGAGTCGATGTGGATCTCGTAACTCATACTTCCTAGATATTCGTTAAATCCGTGAAAGGAGTCTTCGAAACTCAGAGAAAGTTCCACGGCTGGGTCGGTGGTAGGAAGCGGGATCCGGTACGTCGAATTAGCGTGGAAAGTGTAGCAGACTTTCAGAGGCTGCAACCCTTCGATGAAAAACCGCGACTCTCTCCAGTATCCCCCTGTGAAATATCGTGTAACGCTTATTTATATATGTCATTCGAGGAAATGAACGAAAGATGGGATGTTTACCGGACATACCTTGCGTCGTGTAGACCCGACTACCATCGATCCAGGTGAATTCGCTATCACTCGACCATGTACAAAAGGCCTCGTTGTAACGGAGATGACAGAATTGTACGATTTTTGAAAAGTCTGTCAAAGACACCAAATCCAGCCTTTCAAAGACGCTAATGTTAGGCAATCCCTGACCCAAGTCCCCGAGCACGTACTCCCAAGCCGTAACGTATGTCAGGTTGAAGAGCTCGAGTGCGGTGAAATTCCACGTGATTCCGGGGCAAATCGTGATTTCCGGGAACCCCTCGCTGTCTCGGGATTCGATCCGTATATTCTGGGTGGTCGGATTACTCCTGTAGTAGTCGACCAACCCCTTCGCCTGCTCAACACGGCAAGATCCACCGCATGAAAATTATATTTTGATATGCGCTTTTTACGAACGACGAGAGCAGAAAGTCATCAACCTGAAAAATCGTCAGCGAGACTCCTGCACATAAAACCAGGAACCAGAGCAATTTCCGGATCCCCAGCGTTCGCGTCACCCCAAAGTAGATCCTCCGAGTAAACGCTAGACCTGCAAGATCGACGAGTTCGTTTTTAACGGTCTCTGATGTTTCTCATAGTCAGCCAAACGAAATAACGGCAACAACGGAAATAACAATAATTTTTATGTACGGGAGGAAAGGAAGCACAGGAGTTTGGAGTTGGATTCCATCATATTATCCTATATCTGAGGAAGTTTAGTGATTTATATTGAACAAGATGTGATTGAATTGTGGAGATTGTTTCTTACTCTGATGAATGAGCACGACTAGGAAAACTTTTGAAACTCCTATGGAATCATCAGGACCTACAGTAGAATATCTAGTCTTAAATGATTGGTTATAAAAGGGGAGAGTTTTTCACTACAAATGTTTCCTCTTACGCTCATTTTCAATTCGTGTTCCGAGCTGAAAGTGCGTCGCGTGAAGTACATATGTAGTTCCCTGCTATGGGGAGTTCACCTGATCCATGTGGGAGGGGCATATGAAAGCGGGACAGAGGCGTGAATCGCACGCAACCGGGAATGCTCCGTTTTCGTTTGTTTGCCGTTCGTACTTAATTTGAATAGGAATTTTTTATGTTGTGTTCCGCGTATCACATACCTTGTCCAGAAGGCGCGTTGGATCCGTTTTCGGTCCTTTCGAGTCTTCCGTGCCCCTCGTCAGTCGCTCGTTCCGGTCTGGGCCAGGCCGTTCTGTGGACGCACGGGTACCAATAAAAATTATGAGTACCGATAAAAAATAATGAGGAATCGAAGAAACGAGCGCTCCCTCTATGGGAAAAAGATCATTTCCTACTCATTCATGGATTTTTTTAAAGACCAAATAGTTTCTTCCAACAACTCCACTTTCTTCCACAATTCCACATCTCTGTTGCGGAAGACATCCGTCTCGGAACTGTCAATTGTTTCCGGCTTTCCTTTAGTGAAGGCCTTCGATGCCTGCATCGTGTCTCCGTCGTATCTGGTATGAATTCTTCCGGAAGATCCTTTGGGAAGAGACGGAAAATGTGGCTGAGGAAGTGTCAATGAAAATTATGACTATATTCGGCACACTATTTTTCCTGTCAAGTCTATCGAAAGCACCTCAAAGTTATTAATTTGTAAGATGACCTTCTCACAAAGGATCGGAATGCCATTCCGTTGAGGTCATGAACGAGTTCCCCTAAATGGAGCCTTTCCCGGCCAGAGTGGCAGAACAAAATGTTCAGCAGAGAACTGAATTCGTTCTATCCGTATCGTTAGGAAATGGCCTTTCTCTTGGGAGAATATTTCTTGACGGGGGAAAATGGATGCGCGTTTGATTGCTTGGAATATGCCTGGACTCACCTTCGCAAATCGCGTTTCCGGGACGAGGCCACGTCAGTCGGATGCGACTGAAAACGCACCGAGTTGGCCTTCGAAGCGGAACTAGGGACTCGGTCCGTCGGTTGGACGATGTCCTTCGTGCATCGGGTCTGCGTTCTTCTGTCGGCGGACGATGCAAAGATTCGAGATCCTTGGCTTGAGATTGGGAAGAGCATAAAGTGATCACAAACGTGGTAGGTAACCCTTCACTGTCGACCTGGATCGATCATCTAAGTTCCTCATCGGGAGAGGCCCCAAGCTAAACGTGGGATGTTAATAGGGGTATAAATGCCGATTCGTGTTTCAGTCCGATCTTTGAACCACCTGCACCTTTGAACCGCCTGCAATTTTGATGGGGCTGGTGCAAAAACACGACGTAGAAACACGAAGCAGAAAATGAATGACAGGGATAAGGCAAGTCTGGGCTCCAATAAACTGCATGAGAGGGCAATTAACCCTTTCAGTGCCGCGATTTCGATCCATAGACTCGATCGACTTCGTATAATTCCCGCGGCTCTAAAGGGTTAAGTTGCTGCTCCCTTGGTATCCACTCGGTGACGAAATTAAACAATGCCGCCGGGATGGTCCATCGGGATCTCGATCCAATTCCACGAACCACACGGAAGATACCGCAGAAATTCCTCCAGCATTTCGCCAAACGGACTCTCAAAATGCCAGACGAAGGTCAAAGAACAGACCACCGTGATGCATGCCTTTCCAAGGTCTATGAACAGGTTTACATTAATGAACAGATCCAGAGGCATTATTTACATCTACGTTTCAAGAAAACAACCATTAATTATGAACGCAACGTGTATATGTCGTCCGACTCAAGATCCCTCTTCATTATATACTTAAGGTTACAAGAAGTGAGGCTAGGGAGTTTTGACCCTCCACGATTCGATGGACGGACGGACGGATGTTGAATTTTGCTGTGGGAAGGGGTTGAATAGAGGCAAATTTCAGTAATTGCCGATAAAGGAAAATATAGCGTCCGGTTCTCTATTAATATTAAGTGATCGAGGCATATCGACATCTACCTGCCGTCATTGAGAATATCTCAATCGCTTGAAACTTAAAAAAGAAAAACTTAAAGAGTTCTTCCCGGCATCACTGGTTACATTAAAGTGCATTATCCTTGTTGATAATGAAATTGTCATCATTCTCGACAATCGGTAATTCAATCGCCGAAACGTGCCTTGAAACCGGCTTTAGGCCTTTAAGTTGCGAAACTGCGTTTTAAGCGGTGAAGAGTATGTGTAACTTTAAGGCTACGTTTGCCCTGTAACTCTTGATATAACTCTCATTTAAAGGCTTGAAAATTGTGTGTTTTCTCATCTTTACAACTGGTTGCTCGACGGTTACATGCTTAAGAGTGCAGGTAAAGGGGAATATTAGACAGATATTCTTCCTGTTGAGCTGGATGGAGTACCTTTAAGTTTTCATTTTCATTTCTGACAATATTCAGGACTGTTTTTTTGTTCAGGTCATCGAACGAGTTCCCCTTGAATGGAGCCCGTCCTGGCCAGATTGCCACAGCCAAACGGATATCAAATTGTCGAGTTCGTTCTCTTGGTTTTTTCTCTTAGGATGAGAATATCCCGCAACGGGGAAAATTGGTGCACGTTTAAATTCTTAAAACACGCTTGGACTCACCTTCGCAATCGCGTTTCTGTCGCACAGGGAGAGATCACAAGCGTCAGATGCGACCGAGACCTTGCCTCGTTGGCCTTCAAAGCGCAATGCAAACCCTCCGTTCATCAGCCTAATGGCGCGGCTCATGCATGGAGACTGCCTTTAGTATCGAGCAATGAGCCGATGTGCTCGTTTCTTGGTAACCTGATGGAGGGGGGACCCAGCAATCGCCCTCCCAATTACGGTTGTGGGTCGAGCGATTATCCCTATGATTTACTATTTGGCTTCACCTTCGCCATCGTAATTATTTGGGGAAGAATGGCCCCATTTCCTCCTTGCTACGGTACGAACGTTTATTTCTGTTTGCATGCATGGGCATACGAGGTGTGGCTATTAAGTTTCCAGACTTTATTTTTTTTAAATGTATTTTTAAACTCACAAATTAGTGACATTCATTGCCTTCAAAGTACTCTCCACCAGAACGTATGCACTCATCCCATCGATGCTGCAATTGCCGGAAACAGCTGGAAGCCTTTTTTGGGATGCATTTCAGAGCTTGCCTCACATTTATTTGAATGGGTTCAATGCTTTGAAATCGGTGGCCTCTCAAAAGATGTTTCAAAATTTTTTGGAAAAAAAGTTTTAAAAAACTCATAGTGAAAATAACTCGAAGTTTCTTTCTCTAACTTCAGCTCTTCAGCTATCATTCTAATTGTCAACCGTCTGTCTGAACCCACCAAATCCGTAACTTTTGACACATTTTCAGGTTTTCGTTTGGTGATTGGCGGCCAACATCGCTGATCGTCATTGACGTCTTCCCTTCCCTATTTAAACCTTTTATGGCACAAAAAAAGCGCTCTTGGCACGGTGTGATCGCCATAAACTTTTCTCAACATTTCGAGCGTTTCAATTGCGGATTTCCCCAGTTTAACACAACATTTTACTTTAGTTCTCTGCTCGAGATTACGCTCCATTCCATTTGAAGATCTGAAGCAGCTGCTCGATGAAGACCCTGGTCAATCATCACGTCAATTCGGTCACGTCGTCCTTGATTTCTTCGCTGTGTTCGTTGTGGAGATGTCTGATGACAGTTTATTGTCTGCATCCGAGCTGCTGTCCTAGTTGGCGTGAAGATTGGTCTTCATCGAGCAGCTGGCTTAGATCTTCTTTTACGTTTACGAGGACACACGCTATACCTAGGTCACTCACGATCACACATGAATAACCAATCGTCCAAGCTTGAATCGGTTTACAAAGCATATTATGCATTCTGCACTTGATCGAGGGGAAGGCTCGTCCCATCCAATGTCGATTCCAGTCCCACAGTCGATGCCGGACTCAAACGAGGTTTCCGGTTCCAGCGCGACGTTATTTTCCAATGAATCAAATCATGGGCATGACTTATAAATTTCTCTCGCATTAGTCATAGAAGAATGATCTTATGGAGACACCCATCAGACACCTGAATAGTCTGAGTTATTCGCCTAAGGGAAGCCGAAGGAACACAGTGGGAAATGCATGCGACGCGATGGTAACGATTTTCTTCTGGTACGAGGTGCGGAAGGAACGGGATTTCTCCATTTTCTGCCAGGATTTTTTTCTGGATCACTTATTATGTCGAAGCCTTTTATATGTGAAAAGCAATACTTGCTGTGGTTGAAAGGAAATTATGGAGAGAAAATATTCAAGATCCTAGGTTGGAGAGCAACAGAACGGAATCACCCGTGTGGTCCCTCCACTAATCCCGGCCGATACGGAGGTGGTAAGTCGGTAAATCAACAACTTACTCAATAAATGCATACAATTAAGTATTTAATAAATATATGAATGCACTTACTCCCCCATTTTTCCTGCGTCGGAGAAGGATAATTATCGTCACGATCGTTACCTCCATCCCCCAACACCTAACAAAGGCAGCGGATTCGCCGTTACTAAAAAAAAAGAAAGATTAAAAAAAACTTTTAAAAAGTTTTCGTGGCTCTTGAGCATTAAAGGCAGAACTCGATTTTAACCTGAAGCTCGATTGCTTGCCCAGGACCCCAATCAACCGTTTTGAATATGATTAACTCCGTTTGCCCTCGGTTTCCACAGATCGATTGAATGCGCCAATAGTTAGCAGTTTCACATAATTAATAAATCATTTGTTAAATATAAATATCAATTTTATGTATATTGGCGATCGTGACTGACTGACGCTCGTTCCAACCATGTTCTAGAAAAGTTATAAATCTAAAAATTGGTACACAAGTAACAGTTAGGATGCTGAAAAATTCAGACTTCGGTGGTAAATACCCTGGGGGCACAAATTTCAGGGCGGAGATGCTTTTAAATATTTATTTGGCTCCAGTCAAACAGATCAGCATGGAAGCCTGAAACCTAACTCGGTCGTGCCTACTGGGCCGTCGCGTTCAGGAAAAATGTCAAGTTTCATATATTCAGCACTTGCCCTGGGGGCATTTTTTTGGGGGGGGGTCCGCGATGGACAGTTTCCATGAATTTCTTTCCATGCTTGAACAAAGCATCGGCTGAAGGGGTATGCAATTGGAGAGTCATGCCGCGAGGAATTTTCTCGCCTCGAAGGAGTCCATCTCCGAGCGGATTAGGGGAGGATCAGTTAGAAACCATTCTCTCAGCTGCAGAAATATTAATATCTACCGAAGTAAAGGCCCCTTCGACGTTAGGAAATGTACCAGAGCACTCTTCCCAATTTTAGCACTCCTTCAGCAGATTCTCCGGTTCCACATCGAAAGAAATTCATAGAAGCTGTCCATCATCCACAAATGCGATGAACATTTTCCTGTCCCCTTAACCCTTTGCAGTCATGTGTCGGGCAGGACCCGACATTAAAAAATATTAGTTCCGGTCATGTGTCGGGTGTCACACGACATCACAGATATATCATTTTTGCATGCCGTCCTTTGTTCGGACTCACCCGAAATTACTTTTTCCTGCCATTTATTGCGATATTTTACTTCACACGACATCTACCGATTGTATTTATCTATCTACCGACCGGCATTTGAAATGATTTGTTGAGATGTGTCTTTGTCTTTTTTAATTGAAATTAAATATGACCTGAAGGGGGAAACGAGTGGAAAATGAATATGACCGCACGGATTAAAAGACAAGGTATGAATAGTGTATTGGAAATAGAAGTTCCTCGGGCTAGGAACCTTTTAAAGGCGCCTTGTGCTTCCTAGCAACGGTGAACATTTCGCCCGCAATCTTCCAAGTCCTCTCAAACCGATGCCATAAATATCTTCGTTCATGGGAGATACGCACCTCCACAATTTCGTACGGGAACAGGGCGTGGAGTGATGCCACATCGGCCTGCCCTCGTATCAAACTGATATCACCATAGATGAGGCAGGCCGATCCATGCAAACAGACAAACGATTCTTCCGAGCTTTTCCTTATCCCGCAGCGCGTGGATTCCTTTCCATTGGCTCGTCGCTTCTTCCAACGTTGCCTGGAGGCTCATAGGCTTTATAGCTTCCTGTTCGTCAGTAACTTTTGAGGGGTTGCAATTTTTTTCTATATTTTTTTTTCAAGCTCGCTCAACTCTCACATCCCGGCTTTGCTCAGAAAGCCGGAGCAAAATTTACCCATAGGAAGAAATCGATCTCCTCCGAATGCAAACATGAAAACAGAGCACTTCAGAATTTAGAATATGAAATGAAAGCCAACTGCTCCTCAGTCACCATTTACTTGAGAACCAATTGGATACATTGCTTTTAATCCGCTTCGCAAATGGGAGTTCTCCCTCTTCCTTTCTTGCGAATCATTTCCCCGACAGTGAGAGAACCTCATTCATCGGGCACAAAAAAACGGGAGCAAGGTGTGTCTTCTCTCGGGAAAAAAATGGGAACGTCCAAAGTCTCCAAGATCTCCTTATCATATCTATCGTTTTCTCGTGGATACTTGTACCGTCGGTCTGGGGAGATTCACTAGTATGATCCTACTTTCGTTCACGTCATCCCATTTCGTCCCGAGATTGATCGCTGACATCGCCGTGAGTGTGCTTCGTAAAGCGGTTAAAAGCCGTGTTGGTCGAGAGGGACACGGATCATAACGGCCTCGAGAAGGAAATCACCGGGTCCTCCAAGGCCGCACCGTTTCCTGGCAGCGGCTCCATCGTCCACGGCGACCAATTCTCCTCCAGCATCCTCGCTGTCGACTCCCTCTGCTTTACGACGAATGTTCTCGACCGACTTGAGAGACGTCTCGCAGAAAGAGGTCGAGCTGGAAAGCTTCGCTAAAAACGGATTCAAACCTGTTTGTGATTGCATAGACGGAACGTCAGTGGAAGTAGAAGGGGAAGGAGCAGTAACTACTTTTCGAGATGCACATTTTCTCGGAATCGAGCATTGGGGTCGAAGAATCAGCACGGCCATTAAGACTTTCATGGAATCAGAGAATGCCTTTCTTATTTCCAAAATTGCAGAGCAATACCTAGACAGGCGGGACGCTGCCGTTGAAATCATTCCTCGCCGTTTCAACGAGGTCGTGCGACCGCGGGAATCCGCGAGTATCTCGTTCCAGACTCCGTCGTCGTTTTTGGATCGAAACGATTTAGCGATTTCTTCAGAGAAGGACGTGCATGAAGCGACGCGCAAATGGTTGCATCACGACTCGAGTCGAAAACGTCTTTCACCGGATCGCCTCGACCATCCTTGAGCAATAAATGTCTTTTTTTTTACACGACAGTCATGTGACATAACAAGATACGCCTGCTTCAAGTCAGTTGGGGGGGCTCCCAGAATGAACATAAAGTCCAAAACGTCGCGGAGAAAGCATCGCACGGCGATGACATCGCGTGGAGTCCTCTAGGCTTGAAAGCTTGCGAACAAAAGGTGAATCTATACTTCAGTCGGTTCTTTGCTCTCGTTGGAAGCGTACGTGTTTCGTATCGTTTCTTCAACAATCTGGATTTCTCGAAAGTGAATTTTAATTAAAAGTAACTTAATTTAAATTGGGCTACTGTTACCTGTAAACAATATATAAGCTTAGGTCTACTTGGGCCGGAGCTTACCCGGGGTAGCAATGGCGTGGTTATTTCTTGTTGAGAACTTCCCCCAATACACCTCCACAGCGCCCAATGAATTAAATGCGCTTATGTGCATTTTTTTTTAGATGTCATTCACTCGGTGTCTATCAGTCAACAGGGGAAGCAAATGCTCACCGTTCACGGACCGGCCCGAGTAGGCCTAAGCTTACAGATTGTTTACAGGTAACAGTAAATTTGTTGAATACAAACAGGTGATGAAAGAAACTCATTCCATCTGGACATCGAAGCGATGGCTTCACTATTGGAGGAACAATTTCCTCGAGGAAAGGAAAATCGGTCCAGTATATGCCTGCTTTGAATCCGGCTTTCACGACGTGGACTCATCTCGACGGTCGCGTCCCGATCCCATGGGAAAGCCGTCGAGTCTATTAGAAACTCACACCCGGCAACCATAGACAACCGCCGCATGGCCTCGCATCTACTGCGGAGGCGCGTCGGATGTCTCAGGCTGCCTGGTATCGCTTCGGCCCTCCAAAAGTGGCACGTGGCAGGTTTATAACTGATACAGCTTTAATAGTCGCAAAAATGATACCTTCCACACGCTAGTCGATCTTTCCCCTCATGAACCCCCGGGGGGGGGAAATATTTGAATTCTTCAACAAATCGGTCTTAATCGGTAACCCATTGAAAGGAGTCGTCAGAGAACTCTGGCTGGAAAAACAGAGGGAAGATGGTTCAATTTCGGTCACTTCATGCAAGAGAAGAGCGAGTTGGAAAAGATGAAAATGATTGTGGGAAGTAGTTTCAGTGCTAGGCGGCATTTACTACCTGACTATGAGATAACTGTGGATATGATGGAGGTTTACGTCGAAGGATAATTATCACGCGCTTCTCCACCGGACTATTCCATAAAAGGGAACATTCAACCGGATTATTTGGCTTCACGATCTTCTATTACCCCTTGCCACGGGAGCAGGGCTTTACTGAAACTGAATGCAATGTGAGTGAAGGGGAGAACGTTGCCAATACGTTAATTTCGTATTGGATGAAGCCTAAAAAAAACTTTCATAGAAACCCTTCATTTTCTTTGAAATATCCAATTCCTGTCCTCGAAGAATTCACATAGTGCAAGGAACGTCTGAATTGACCTATTTTTGACCGCTCTAAATTTCGAATATTTATGCAATTAATACAACGTTCCAATGGACTTTCATGGAACGCTGACAGTACCTTAAATGAAACGTTCTCTGAAGGACACGGTTGCTACCGCTATCTCCAGAACTGAAGAATTTAGGAAGCGAGGAACGAGTATGCGTTCCACGTTATTATTCGATTAGGCTGCCTCTTAGGTTACCTCTACGTCACCTTTTCACCTAATTTGGTCACCGACAATCATCACAATTAGTCTATTTCGGGAAAAAAAAGAAAATGGAGACAAGTAATAAGGAGTGGAATTCTTTTGTTTCAGAACCTATTCGACACCCCGATTCCATCGCGGAAAACACTTTCTCCGTTTCACATTAAACCTTCCCCGATATCTGAGCGAGTGTTTTCCTTGGACACACTGCGGACAAGAAACCGACGCAGCCGGTTTTACGTTGCTGTCGTACTCGATGACGGACCGACGCGGCCGTGACGAATTAAAATATTCACATAAGATGACTGACCGTTCCGTTTTCTTTCCGTCTGCTTCTTGCAGTCTCAAGTTCGCTATCGACTTAGCAGAAGGCATTAGATCCCTAAAATTCAGATTACGTTGAGGTAAGGCGAAGAGGCTTCTACAACACTCACCCGACCGGAAATTAAAAAATCACGCCAGAGAGCAAAGTAACTCCTGATAATAAAAATTTTGCTGGAAAAGACAAGTCCGGAATTATTATTTCAAGCAGAATATTTTCCCTGATGGTTTTTCACGGAAAATTCACAATTCTGTCTGGTGTCTCCTACGTGGCCTACGTGTCACCGCATGAAATGCAGTGGGAACACATAGCGAGCACCACGATACCACAGAAAACTTCGGTAACATCTCGCGGAATCAGCAGGGACCTTCCTTGTTCGAACACCAAAGATGCATGACGACCGCACTAATATCTATAGCACAGATATTGACGGTCGTATAGCAGAAAGCTACACTCTTAGAAAATTCCGAGCGTTTGGGGAGTAAAAAGTGAGCACACCGTGAGCTTTTCGAATTTTACTCTCTTATTACTCACCAAATGC
>CAJPEV010005979.1:0-12129 GCA_905338385.1 Darwinula stevensoni
TCAAACGTTGAAAGAATTTCTTACGTCGATGCAGAAATGTAATTGACAAGCGATAATGCCGACTGCGATTCAGTAGTATCCTAAATACCTGATCTTGAGTATTTACTTACGATTAATTTCTGTTACTTCCAGCTAAAAAGGGTTGAAAAGGGAATCGTAGCCCCGAGTTTAGCCTCGTTGGCTGCTTCAGGAGTACGTACGTCGTGCATGGGTGAAAATTGTTGCTCATTGCCTTGAGATGATCACATCTGTCAGCCATTTTATGGTCATTTTTGTTTGCCATAGGTTACAAAAGTTGTATGACCTTGGGGCCCATTTTCGTTCATTGATATGATTGTTAATTGCGAAAATCTCATGTTATGATCGCCAAATCTTTCAAATTTAGGCTTGCTCAATTGGATCGTAGAGGGGTTTTCGACCGGATGCATCGACCTGCACTCTTTTTGATTGCTGACGAGGGATGCATATTTTTTTGCAGCCTCCTAGGAACATACAACCCAGATAGGATCGTGTCTTCTTATTTTTATAGGAAGCGATTTCCGCAATTTTTTAAATGCATAAAAATGCATGTTTTTACAATTTTCTCAACAAGTTCATATTTACGTTTATATGTGCATATTTATGCATTTTTCGGTCATTTTTTATTAAAAGAGTAAGAGTTCTCCAACAATATGTTTATTTATGAGCAATCTATGACAATTTTCAGGTTGTTATGCGCTGGCTGAAGTGGTAAATCCCCCGAAACTCTGTTCTAAATCCATCCGCTGCCACCACCCCTCTCGAAGAGATTCGAAAAATAGACTCTGTTAGTTTCCTTTAGCCCTCCCTTGGCGAATTCCTGACTTCGCCGCTGGTTGTCACAAGAACAGATCAACTATGCTCAGTAGAGGCATGACATGTACCTTGAATTTCCTTCACCTGAAAAATTCGTACTGCGTTTAAAAGAGTATGATTTTGCATATTTTCCCATTTTCCTGCATATTTCATGCATATTTTCTCATTTTTAAGCGCATATGCATGTGCATATTTTAGGGCTTATTAGCTTATAAAAATCCGCTTCCTAATGACATAAGTCGAGAAGTGACTTCTCCAAATAACAGACTGAATTTTTTAGGGTGTGGAAAGGAAATGGGAAATGTGGGAAAATGGACCCAACAGGCAGAAACCGCGATTGCATAGGTCTCTATTGTGGTGCAGAAATGTGCAATTCCCCTTGTAACGAAGGCGAGAGGGGAAGAATGGGAGGGGCGAATTTGTGTGCTTTCGAACAGCACCTCCTCCAAATATCTCACGTGAAATTATCTCTATGGGCTGTTGGATGGCTTTCATAGGATTAAGTCTGCATTGACTTTACCTGGTTAATCACTGTTGAATCACCCGGCAAATACATATCCACTCGAGAACCGAACCTATATTGTGTTAGTTGTCTGAGTAGACGTTGAGGACAAGAGGTCCTCAGTGCATGATCTGCAAGACTGCAAAAATAGTTCATGAACAAATTTAATAGAGAAATGACTTCAGTTTATTGGCACTAGCACACCATCAGCCAGACATAGCGCCATTAATTATATTTAAAATTGTCATACAGCATACGTGCCATACGTCCTTCACCGAAACAAACTTTCTGATAGAATACATTGCTGGTGTCCTTTAGAGCGAATGTAAGGCACTCGCGTCAAAACTTAACGTCCTTGCCTTAAAAATTAACGTACGCTCCATTGAAAGACATTGGGGAGGTTCTGGTCGGTTTCGCTTTGTATGGCTGACAGGGCGGGCATCGATCCGCGAGACTCCTCGCCTTCCCATTCACAGCAATGGATCGTCCAGAGAGTTTTGCCGATGGTGCGTTAAGTTTTGACTCCAGGTACGTTAGAAATTGATTGTAGGACGTTCTGTTGTCCCTTTTGGAGAGCGGAAATTGAATCTCGACAGCAGTACGCACAGTTTTGACACGGGTACGTTAAGTTTTGAAAGTATTACATTATCGCCTTTCCGTATTCGGAGGAATTATTTTCCCGGTCTGCTTCTTGGCCGTCCATAGACTTTCCCAACCCCGTACGTTAGAATATTGAAGAACGTACTTTGATTTTGACGAAGGGACGCCCTTTTGACTGCCGGACGCATAGACATGAGAAAAGAGCGCAGCGTTTTGCGGATCGTACGTTAAGTTTTGAAAAATGTCCATTGAGATATGAAATAGGGCTTTAGCAATTGAGAAAAACTTTAAAACATTTGCAGATTAAGGTGATAAGCCGAGCACCCGACCGCCTCGGATTTCCGTTTGAAATTCTCAACGATTATGACGAAAAAAAGAGAAAAAGAAAAACAGATAATAATTTTAAAAAATCGGTCCCGTTGTACCAGCTGTTACCGAGATACCGCCCCCGAAACGTCGGGGCGAAATTGGAAAGAGGGCAAAATTAGCAGTCCGGGAAATGTTCAAATGTTGATCTTGCAGGGGCGCGCGACAGTGTCACCTGGCTTTAACCGGTGAATGAATCGTTTCTCGACGCATCATCGCAATTTTTAAATGAAATTTCAGAATTGCATTTAAATTTTGAATAATAAAATCATGAAGTTTTGACCTCCCCCCCCCCCCAATTTTTTTTCGAGGGAAATGAGAAATCTCTCTTTAGTTGCACTTACATTTGATGCTCATCGGTAAATCAAGTTGTTTCATTTCTTGTCCTCAGCATGGAGAAAGATTCCCCAAAAGTGTTGACATGTCAGCCTTTGGCCGACCTTGAGGATTTTTTGATGTGGTGGGCGACATTCGGTATCCAGATGAGTATCATTGGAAAGGTGAGCTCCAGATTTTTTCGATCGTGCGTAAATTGTGCCTTAAAAAAAAAAATTAATAATAAAATTCGAAAGTTCCGCATTCTAAAATGAAGGCTTTTTATTTATTCGAACGACGGCATGCAGAGCTCGATACGATAATGAGGGTAAGTTGTAGTCATCTGCAGGCGAAGCCAGCAGTCGAAGGCCAAAATGCCGCTCGGCTTAGCCATCCCCAAGTAACGTGTCGTGAGTCGCAATTATCTGAAGAAAGACGGGTCGATATCGGCCCAAATCAATGTGGAAAGGTCTTTCGGCGACAGGACCATGCTTAGCCGCGTGAATAAAAAGTGAAGCGTTATGAATTGTTACTTTTAAGTTTTATTCGTCCATCGTGTTCTTTAAGACCCCAAATCGCAACCGGCAAGGTCGCTCGGGACCGGGAAGGCCGAATCGCCGAGGGAACCGGACCTAGACGCATTCACGTGACCGGGATGATCGCGAGGCGTGGCAGTCCGTCCAGTCACGCTCACTCCCGCTTCCTCACACATCAAGTCGAGTGGCATCTCCAAGGTCTCATTTTTGGGGTCTAATGTATGATCATGAAGGGGGCTCCGCTGCTGACAAAGGGGAAAGGTGGGGGGGGGGGGGGGCAAAGAAGAATTACTGTCGATCGGCAGCAAGCAATTTGCATTTCAAACTAGGATTCATCTAATCCATCCTGTCTGTGAGAGTTGCTCGGTCAAGTTAAGCACCAATACAGGGATGGAAGCGTCAGTTCGTAAACGGGTGCTTATTTATGGACGATTTAGCTTTTTTGTTATACTAAACTACCTCCCCCGAAAATTCATATTTCATTACTTTACTTAGGTCAATATGCATAGGCAAATTATCGAGCAGTCAAGGATATGAATTTCTGGGGTAAATATTTTAGGATGGCAGGAAACTGGTCCACAAACTAGTATCTCTACCCCTGTATCGAAATGCGAAAGGTCTCTCTCTCCCCATGGATGTGTTCCTGGTGAGGTGGCGCTTATCGCCCCGAATGTGCGACTCTCACATGAACGGGGAGGGGAATTTTTTTTAGTTCCTTCAATCTCATTCCACTTGCACGTTCCAGATCGACATGACAGCAATGTTAAATCCTCCCCGAGGATATGAGAATCATTCGACCAACCCACAAAGACAGGTGGAACAGCCGCCATTAAGGTTGAGCACGTCACTCGGTGACGCCCAGTAAGAAACTGGATGGGATTCAAATGAAACGAATGCCATCCGAGTTCTCTTAGATCGCATCTGTTGGAAAGTTTCTGGAAACGGATGAGTTTTAACTAATCCGTTTGAGCTCCCTCTTCCCTCGCAGCGAATTTTCCCCTCTTGAAGTTGCGTAATTCCATTCGGGTCCGGTGACCGAGTTTGTTTCGGGCCTCAGAGCGAAACCCGGTCGGCGAGAGATCGAACCCCAGCGGCGAAGGGCCCTTCGACGGGCGACCCACCTGCTTTCTGCGACGTAACCGCTCCGCATCCAGATCACATAAACACCATTCTGCGAGTCACGTCCAGGAGATTCTGCCTCGTCGAGTTTACAAAATATAGGAAATGGAAGAAATATGAAGGGTGTGAGGAAATGTAGGGCACCGGCGAGAACACGCCCAGAATTTCATCTCCCCACTTTTTCAGAGTTTCGCGTCCCGGAAGAAGCGAATCGGTATGTGCAACAACGCACGACCCGTGATGTAAGACCGCGACGATGGACCTTGAAACGTAATTGTCGGAAGAACATGCCCGGGCATGGGCATGGGAGGGCCAAGGTGGAGGCCGCCTTCTTCGCCTTGAAACGAATCACTCACCTTCAACCCCGACGACTTTTCGCCAGCCCGACCGGCGAGAACCCGGCGAGAGAGACTAGCGTCGTGTCGCACAATGGAGGCTCTTCTCGTCTGCTTCATTTTCCTTCTCATTTCGGACTCGGCTCGATCAGCTTCCGCGTTGAGGCAGAAGCGATCCGATCCCGCCGCTGCATTCCTCAAGGTGAGACACATTTTTTCCTCGCTCGTTTCACGATTTTTCGTCGATCGAGCCGCTTCACTCAGTTTACCGCCGTCATTTAGCAATCGATCTAGCTGACGAAAAATTGCGTCTGCGTCGTGTGAGGGTTAGAAAGGCAGGGCATGTCTCGGCAGGGCATTCTCATGGATCCAACCAGTCTGACAAACGCAGAGAGCTAAACCCTTCGGTTAATCAAGTTCTAGATCTCTTTCCGTACTCCCCTCTCAAGGCCGATGTGGTCTCTAAACGGGGGGGGGAGGGGGGGGGGGGGAATGTCAAGTGGGAGCCTTCCACTGGATCCACTTTCTCCAAACGTCTCCGAAAGCGAGTAGAAAAAGTCGCGACGGAATCCGATGCAGAAGTGCAATTCGGTTTAACGAATTTGCATGTTCAGGTTTATCCCCCCAACAATATATTCTACACCCGTGTGGCAACTCTTTCAGCCCCGGTCATGGCTTCATAATTTTCACACACCCGGAGATTATCATATTCGTTCAGTTCCGCTTTCGGGCGCAGAGTCTATTTGGAATGGCGATTCCAGGATGAAACAGAGAATGCCGCTCAAGCCTGGCCGGATTCGTAGAAAATAGGCTGCCAGCAGATTTTAAAGTCTCCATCTGGAGAGATTTAACCCTACAATGCATGAATATTTTTAATCCACCAAAAACATTTTTTACCATATTTTTTCATGTCGTTCATGAGGAAAATAATGAAAAATTTCTCCTTTCATTTTGGTTTCTCCATTGTGTTGTAATGCGTTTCAATGCAAAGCAGAGCGTGCCATATCTGGCACACTATGCAAGAGATGAACGAAAATAAAACTCGACTCATATTCTATTGGAACCCCCTCGGATAGGTAGATACTTTTACATGTGATTAAATCTTGTATCAGTGGACTTGGATTGATTCATGATTGGATTGGGTCGATTCATGGACTGAACTGAATCGATTCAAGGACTGGTCTGGATCTATTCAAGGATAGGATTGGATCGACCAATGAAGCCATAATATTAAGGGGGGGGGGGGTGAAACACTGATATCCGCATGCGAACTCAACACGTTCTCAGTGATCTAATTATATTTCCTGTGCCCACGCTTCTGCCATACTAGATCTGGGACTTCATACGGCAGATTAGAAGTAGAAGCGTTGCGAAATTACACAAATTTTGCGAAAATAAAGCGAATTGCAGAAGAGGAATGTCAGAGGAATTGAAAAAATGGCTGACCCGGGAAAATTAATGCACTTATGATTGAAATATATTTAATCACCTACCAAATAATAATGAACTTGTCACCAAATATTTTCCGCCCGCAAAAAATGTTGACTCCATCACCAGATCACAATGAATCTTCACCAAATTGGAGTCCGTCCCCAAATTCTTATTTTTATTTCATCAAATATGATTGCACCATCACAGGTGCTGGTATCACCGAATTTGCATTATCCTGCACCAAAAAATTGCTCTCATCAAACTTATGACATCTTCAGCATTTGCAAACCTATCAAGGAAAGAATTTGTCTTTATTTCCAGTTAGACCTCTGATGGCAAGATGAGATCGTAAGATCATGCTTTGTGGGACCTTCGAGGGAGGACCTGTGTAACTAGTCTCCTTGTGTTTGTGTACATGTATGGGAGTCGTGTACGGCGCTGACTTCCAGTTTCTGTGTGCTCTACGTAGTAGAGGTGTCATGGCAACTAGAGAGTTTGATGACATTGAAAAAAGGAGACGCCTTCATTGCCTGCAGTGATGACAACCCCACGAGGGAAGAGTTTCGGAAAAGTACACAAGAGTATCTAATCAGAAACCAGGAGCATTAGGAGAACTTAGAGAACAAGGCTCTTCCTCCGAGTTGTGAGAGCTCCAAATTTTGAATGCACATTGCCCTGCTTGGATCAAGATTGGCAAACATTCACTCGGAATGCTGATTCACAGCAGGGATAGTCAGTGTGTTCTGCCCTGCAGGCTCGCTAAAAGAAATGTTTTTTCTTTTTACACACGAAATGTTTTGGTGCTAACTCAATACAATTTAGAGGTCATTTCATGGCATCTGGTGAAAATACTTAGGGAAAATTTGGTGCAAGATTCATTAGGTCTGGTGATGTAATCATTTGGTGATGGTAATAAGAATTTGGTGACGTAAATTCATTGAGTGACAAAATAATAAAATCTGGTGATGAATCATTACTTCTTCGCGACAGAATCAATATTATTTGGTGATGAATAAAATACTAACCCTTTTGATTTAAGGATCAATAGGAGACGAGAGACTTGGTTCCCATGTAATTTTCTCAAAATAAAATGTCAAGTTTTTATTTGAGCAAGAGGAGCTGTTGTAAATGTAAAAGGTTATATTAATACATATATTTGTGCCTCTCCTTGGTTCAGATATTAATAATTTAAACAAAAATGTTTTCCTGGTATTTTCTCCCCACAGAAAATCAGGTTTCCGTTAAAACAAGGTTTGACTTCGGCCCACTCGTTGACTTTGAAATTCGAAGATGAAAAGTAGCTTACATCTGAGCCTGTCGCTCCCGACCGGTAACGTTGAAAAACCTTGAATACAAAGCAAGGCCTTTCCCGGAGATGGGTTTACATTTCACAGTTTGCAGCATATTTTAAATAAATGAAAAGTGACTCCGAATCGACAAATGAATACGGAATGCACGTACGAGTTCCACAATGTTTGCCGTTCATTTCCATTTCAGCTCAAGGGCGTTTCTATTGACGTTGGTTCATCGCTCTAGGATGTCTGTTTATGGCAAAGTCTTTGGGATTCAAGATACTTGTTGGTAAAGTTGCAAGTTCTAGGGCCTACTCGAAACGGGGGAAATAAATAAGAAGAAAGAACCTCGAGCTCTGAACGAATGACCCCAACACCACAGAACCCCACCAGATACTAAAATGCCATAATCGCCCCGCAGGACGAGGGTGGGACCGAGCCGGGGAAGGAGGAGATAGGAAGCAGCCCAGCCCCCACCTACGACATCTCGCTGCTGCTCCCGCCGAACGATCTCGTGGACACGGCGCTCAGCATTGTTCGGATCGTCTTCGAGCAGGTCGACAACCTCGCTCCCGCCAAGTCCATCGAAGTGCCCCTCGTGGAAAAGTCGGTCCCGATCCCCTTCGCCTCCCCGAGCCTGCTTCTCGAACGTTCTAACGTTTCTCTTTCCGATCGCGAAGGTCCATCAGCATTCCGCTCATCGGATTTCACCTGCCGCTCGGGACAAAAGTCAAACTGAAAGACGGGACCATATACGGATTGCAAAGCGTAGTTCGCAACGTGAGATCGTTTTCGATATTCGCCAGCTAGTCGAGAGGTAAGCCTTATTTGAACCCTTATTCCTTCCTAGGGAGAAGCAACGCTGAGAAAAGAAGGTAGAGTCTTTATTATTGCTGGTCCTGTACTCGTGAAGTTCGTCCAGATAAACTATACTATGGAATTTCAAGTTCTCTTCCTGAGTTTTCGTGAGAGAGTGGTGATCGATGCCAACGACATCTCCATAAACGCAGAGGTATGTGAGTACTCGATCGGAGTACATGACTTGGAATTTTCCCGATTTTCTAAACGTCTTCGCGAATCACGCAGGTCCGAGCGATCATCGAGCTCCCGAACACGGGAAACTTGAACATCACCAGGTTCGAGGTAACTGATGTGGGGGACATGAGACTGAGATTGGAAAGCAGCAGAAAGGCCGCCTTCAACGGGTTCCTCAACAAGGTACGAGCATCGTCTCCGTAGCCTTGAATCGAGTCGTAAAAAGAGACCTCGCGGGACGCACGTGGTGCGGAACCGGTCACGTGACCCCCTCCGCATCCGAGATTCGTGCCCCGCCCGATGACGTCACTTCTTCTCAGATGCTGAGGAAAGCACGCGTTTCTTTCCGAGACGTCATATTCAACCTCCTGGCGGATCTGGGGAAGGATGCCCTTGAGAAAGCAGCCGACAAGGGGATACGAGAAATAAATGAGCTGACCCGTTGATGGACTGCCCCCTACCGAGGAGAAGGTGTGGCTTCCCCTTTTTTTTTCGATCCAGCTACAAAGGGTGCATAATAAAATCCAAAACGTATCGAGTGTAGAGGACGTGAGTCATCCGAAAAGTGTCGAGCATTGTTCGTAAGTCATTTATTTCTCAGAATGATCTCTTGACATTTTCAGAAAATGTTTTAAAGAGTGATACCTACTCGACGCAGTCACCGATGAGCTCCATGCATTTCTTACACCGTGGCATCAGACCGTGAGAGCCGAGATATCCTTCTTTGGCCAGGCCCGGTAGAGATGCTTCGTTGATGGCGTCATTGATGGCGCCGGTGTCCTCAAACTGTCGTCCACGCGAGCTTTCCTTCACTTTCGGGAAGAGGAAGAATTCGCTTGGCGACAGATCCGGCGAGGAAGCCAGTGGGCGAGCACATTCCGGTCACAGTTTCCATGTTCTCAGAGACGTGGCCCATCTCGAAGGCGATGTACATCACGTGCTTCGATGCACAAGGTGTCATCTGCATTACCCCAAAACTAAGTGGCCGACGGAGACTACATGCACACCCTCCGTGATTCTATCCGGCCAGCCATACGCAATAAACGCCCCACCTGCTGGAAACAGGCGTTATTCTGTCGCAAGACAGCGCGGCTCCTCGTCGGAAACGGAAGTCATGGAGGCCACGGCAGACTGAGACTGGGAGGTGCTCGCCCACCCGGCTTACTCGCCGGAACGGTTTCACTTCTTCCTCTCATCCGAGGTTAGGGAGAGATTGCGTCCACGACGGTTTGAGGACGCCGGCGCCATCAGCAATGCCTATAAAGCATCGCTGCTGGATCTGGCCGAAGGAGGATGACATCCTGGTTTCCACGGTCTGTTGCCAGGTCTTAAATGCTTGGAGCTCGTCTGTCCCTGCGCCGAGGAGGTAACGTTCTTAGAAACGTTTTCTGATCATTTAATGAGATTATGTCGAGAAATATATGACCTTTGGAACAATACTTAAGACTTTTCGGATGACCCACGTAAACAAAACTTTTTTTCTATTCAGAGAAAATGATGCTAAATGGAGCATTGAAGTATGATTGATAAATATGGGCTTTTCGAGCTTTCTTTGCCATTCGTGACGTCACCCGGCTCGCCTCTCGAGAGAGTCAGCAGCTGACGTTCTGGTGGTACAGTACAAGGAACTGAGGAAGACCAAACATTTTCTGCACTGGACTTCGTTTAGTATGATTATTTGAATATTTTCTTTCAATTACAAAATTCCGATTTTTATTCCACGCTTACATATCTGTGAGTAGACCTGAAAAGTCTTTTAAAGTACTAGTCTAGTAGTACAGTTTTTATGTGCTATCAGTTGCATTTATGAGTGTTTTGTTCATCGTTTTGTTCTCAAGGATCCTCAGTTAAGATGAGGTGCTTCGTCGTACTTTCCAACGGCTTTTGATTTTAGAGTGGGCTTTCTCCCTCCCAGGTCCATCACTGTGATTTTCCTGAGAAGAGATCCTACAAATTGGTTGTTTTTTTATTGTTGCCGACGCATTTTATAAACATCGATGAGAAAACGTATGACTTGGCATATTTTCTCCACTTTCTTGCCTTCCGAAACGGAAAGAGACCGCTTTCGCACGGTTTCCTTTCCTCTTGGGTGGTCTAGGACAGTAACTCTCGGCTTTTCCAAATCTTTATCCCTTTCGGAGCGGAGGGAAACGGCATGAACTCCTTTCGCTGGCGCTAAATTTGCATGCTTCTAAAATTTGCATGCTTCTAAAATTTGCGCGTGTAGTTTTAAGGAGTCAGTTGAAAAGTACCAGCCCTTTTTAATGTAATTTTGTTTTGTTTTGTTTTGTCTGCTATTTAATGAAGCCTCGCCGCGGATCCCGATCGAGATTTCACGTCAATTTCACACCGATTTCACCCTATTTTCGCACTGATTTCACCCTGTTTTCGAACCGATTTCACCCTGTTTTCGCATCGATTTCACCCCGATTTCACTCACGGGTGACGTGCGCCTCATTGGTTTAGGAGCTAATCTGGTCTATTTCTAGGCAAATACGGTTAAGAATTGAGTTGAATTCGTCGTTAAACTGACTTGGGACGTGCACCAAATGCAATCTGTTTATTTCTATCCTAAACTAAATTTAAAAGATAGGCTTGCTCCATAGCAGGATCATCTGAATAATCTAGAGCAGGATTATCTATAGCAAGATCAAAATGATTCTCAAAAGTAGATCAGCGTGCTGTTTCGCCGTAGTGAGCCTCAGTTTTCTTGCATGTTTTTGAACTGATCCCGAGCCAACCGGCCACGTGGACCAAGATTCCATTGAATAATATGGAGTCGAAATAGAATAACATGAAGATGAAGTCGGAACGAGGTTTCGACTCATCAAGGACACCGTCTCGGACTTGGCGCGGACGCAGCTGGCACAAAATACCGCTCGCGATGACGTGTTACTTTCGATTTGCATTTATAACTTCATCCTTTATCCATGTAAAGTGAGGATTCTCTTTCACAGTGCTCCCATACCGACTTTAAGGGCGTTTAAATCACGGATAAACGTGTTCGTGGGATCTGATTCTCATTGGCGAATGTCAACGATAAACAAATGGTGACATGGACCGGATTCGTTTCCATAACGGGCTTCTATGGGAATAAGTTTATCTCTGTTAAACTGTTTCCCATAGGGGGCCGTTGTGAGATCAGATTAGTTTAGCTTAAACGGATTCGGTGCATCCCAGCCGGCAATTCATCTCCGGCCCAAGCGTGTTTATCTCCGCACGGTCAGAAGTTCCAAGCTTGGCCCACGTTCGCGAGCCACACGCGTACACGTGCGTCACGGGTGTAATATGCATAGGGCGTAACCTAAATGTCCGCGTTTTCTGTGGCACCCAGTCTAATGCATCTGGGGGGCAAGTGTGGCTCATGTGTATGGCAGGTCCGCGACAAGCAGAGCCACGATTGCGTATCTACATGTGCAAGCATGGTGCGAACGAGGTATATGCAAATGCGTCTCCATATATGTCCGCTTTTTCTGCGGCAACCTGATCGTAGTACTAATTGTAGTACGTTTCAGGGAAAGGTCCATCCGTGATGTTCTATGGAGTATACACAAATTTAATTCCTAGTTTCCTCATTCCAACCATAGTACGGAGAACCGGGGAAGTGAATCCGCTGACACTTTATTCTAAAACTCCTGTTAAATAAATTTATGCTGCTTTTTTTTAAGTTAGGAGCTAAAGGTATGGTGGGCCCCGCTGTCATGTGGTGGACCGACACATGACTCTCGCCCACCATGGTGAGATCCTCCCAACATAAGGGCTGG
>CAJPEV010005980.1:0-12112 GCA_905338385.1 Darwinula stevensoni
CGATCGCGGAACCGTGGGAGAAGGAATTCATCGACTTGGTGTTTCATAACGACATTCCCAAGCCTGAAGGACTCGGGACGTATGCCATGGCAGCGCGAAGGTCTGTGACTGAATGCCTTCATTTTAGTCTTCCTCGTCATTTTCCGCTCTTTCCCTTCAGTCTTCCTTCCGTCCGCGTTTGTTTTCCTTCCAGCGTTTTGCTTCTGTTTGCGTCGAGGGAGCGTGACAAGGGCGTCGAGGCTCTCATGCAAGACGCAAATAGATTTGATTAACACATTGGCCGCCAAATCCGAGTGTCCTCGGATGTGTGCCGTTCGCTGACGCCCATAAAAATACACGCTAAAATTTCTCAAAATATCCTCTTATGAATACTTCATTTAAATCTCCGAGTTAGTTCATGAGCAATTAATTAAAATGCAAACTTCCTCCCAAAGAGAATTTTTTTTTAAAGGAAAATGGCTCATCCAAGAGGGGGAAAGGTCGTGTTCGAGAACGTGTTGAATCGTATCGTTTGAATTTGCGGTTTTGGTAACGCAGCTATCGAGACGCGGTGGGGCAGATGCTGGCGAAGAACATGCCGCTCTTCGCCATGGGATTCATCTCCATCACCGTCTTCGTGACCCTGAGCATGGGGAAACTGAACCTCCTGCAGCACAGGGTGAGCCCGGTCTGGTCGGATTTTAAAGCCGGAGCCTGGCGTAATTCGGAAATGCGGCTGACATGTGGCCACTCGATGAGTTTTTAGTTTTTGCCATGTTCTATTGAGTCTATTTACATTTCATGAATGACAAATATATATTTATAAACTGTCATATTGTATGGCATAAAGGAAAACATGAGGTACTGCTTGTTATGCAATCCCCCAAGTGCTAAATGAAACTTTGGTTTTGTCTCGAGGCAAAACCATTCATTGCTGGGCGGGAATAGAGCCCTCTCCTTGCTTTAAAACTGGCGTGTTACCTTGAATTTGCAGTATGCTATCAGGGATCAGGTGACGCGTTGCAGTCTTCCGAGATTCTCAAATTCCATTACTCTCTTGTCAGCAGTCGAGAACGTTTTCATTTAGCAGGCTCCATCTTGCGTAAGGGACGACGGCTCGTCCCGGAGCTTCAAATCCTGCGAGCTTAGTTCACAGAGAGAATCGAAAGAGAGCGGTCGCAGTGTGCCGAAGCGACTCGCGTGGAACGCGGCTCGCGTGGACGCGGCTCGCGTGGAGCGCGGCTCGCGTGGAACGCGGCTCGCGTGGAGCGCGGCTCGCGTGGAACGCGGCTCCATGTGTTTTGCCATTTATAGAAGCGTGAATCGTCTCGGTTTCGATTTTCTGGTCTTGCAGGGATATAGACTTCATTACGATCCGATTCCAGGTTTTGTCCATTGGGCGAGTCGAGCCCCTATGAGAAACGTTTGTGTTTCACGGGGAATTTGCTGAGAGGGTAATATTTTTTTAAAGAGATTTCTCAGAAGACTGTATCATATCGCCGAGGTCATTCACTCGGCAGAATATGCCATTCCTAAATTAAAAAAAATTGAGTGACCCTCGAATTTGCTGAAATTGAGTGACCCTCGAATTTGCTAAAATTGAGTGACCCTCGAATTTGCTGAAATTGTACAGTTCCACGGGCATGAAGCAGGTTTTCGCCGCGTCCCTTTGCGGATATTAATCGGTTCGGAGTCCCTTGCTGTTTCCATTGCAGGTTCTTATCGGTTTGGAGTCCCTTTTGGCAATCGGATTGACCATCCTGAGCACGTTCGGGCTGTGCTTTTACCTGGGCCTGCCGTATTACGACCTTCACAGCATCATGCCGTTCCTCATTCTCGGGATCGGGATCGACGACACGCTCGTGGTCGTCCAGGTCGGCTTCACCTGCAGTCCATGAAACGGTCGCGGCGATGTTCCGCGGAGCTTCGCCGCGAACGTTCCCGACCTCTCTTTCACCGCAGAGCCTGGAGAACGTGATCGCGGCGGACGCGAAGTGGACGCCGGAGGAACGGGTCGCCCTGGCGCTGAAGCAGTCCGGCGTGTCCATCACGATCACGACGCTCACGGACATCTTCGCGTTCTGCATGGGCGCGACGACCGTGAGTGGAATATCTCTTGTAAAATGAGTCATTTCTTTTAAGGAAAGTATATGACCCATTTGACGAAAAGGTCTTTGGCCTCGTCGGTGGGTGGTCATTGATTTTCGTCTCCAATTGATAGATATGCACACACCATGGATACAATTCACAGGGGATTCACACATCCAATACGGAGTATTTCTCTTGCCCGAGGACAATTCATTTACGGTTCCTCGCTGTGCGAAGCGATCAAGAAATATTGCATGTATTTGTCTGGGATTTCCCGCGAATGTTCACCTCCAAGGACGGGGATAACCTAAATCGCGGACTAAGCACATGGGACGTTCCCATTGCTCCCAATGTTGTTAAATCTCGACTGAAAAGATTCGCGCAAATCTGGCTGGATTTCATTATAACCGTGAGCTCGCATACCAAAGGCTACTCAACAATGGGTATCGAGGGAATTTTCTTCAGAAAATTTTCAACCTGTTTGCTCAGCAATGCAAATATGATCTACTTAAATTTGCTCCCGATGGAGGCGATTTTTCTGCAATTTGGCTGTAAATAACTTCCTTCAGGCTCCAGAAACTTTTTATACAGCTCGGACGTGACTGCAACACAGGTCCATTAGAACAGGCTCCAGTGATTGAGCTCTTTCCCATACCGTTTTTATATTTTATCCTAGACACCACTTATCCAATGTTATTGGCCTAATGAGCCTTGAGGTCAAGGCCAGAAGGTAGCAGAGGCAGTGCATGGTAAGGCCCCAGGGTGCACTTTTTCTTTGATGGGCTTGTTTCACGCCTAGCCTTTTCTCCCCTTTTTCCTTTGATGGGCTGGAGTCGTTCCTAGCCATCCTATTCCTTGCAATCGCCTGAGTCTACCATGCATTTAAATCGCGAAGCAGGACGAGCTAATCGATTGTTTAATGATGGCACTGGCCGATGGTCTCCCCAACGTAACGATTTGCCACATCGTTTGAAAGATGTGGAATAATATGACATGGGGTGAATCGCAAAAGTAATTAGTTTGGAAGGGAAGTGACGGCACACCTTACATCCTGGCTTCAAAGACCTCCACAATTCCTTGACGAGGTCGTAGATGGAGAAGGATGGGAGGCTCCGACCGAAAGACCCTTTAGATTCGAAGGTCGTCGGTGGGTGGGAATGAAATGACGCTTTAAAACTCTGCCAACAAAAAGCAGAGATGGATGGAACGTCAGAATACATGTTGTGCCATTTTTTGGTTTTGGCTATTTTGGGGTGGTAGGTGGTTTGTTGGCTTCGGTAGGCTTGGAGCCTGATTGATATATATTGTGCGCCGACCCTTGGCTGGTCGTAAAATTGCTCTGCGGAATGCCTTCGATGCCCTTGAACAATAAAACAAGCGAAATCTCAGGAAGTGCTTCAGCCAATTTGTTACAGGACCTGCCTGGAGCCCTGATAGGATGGGGAAAATTATGCAATGGTCTAGTCTTTCCCCCTAATCGTGTCGTTTTATCTCGACACGACAAATGACGCCATAATTTCCGGTGGAAAATATCGATGTAAGACCACCGCAGCCCGCACAAGGGCTTTTTTTTTTTAAATCGTCTGGCAATCTCCCCGGTCAGTTAGTCGGGTCATCTCGGTGAAGTTTAGTGAAAAATTGCCCTTGTGCATGCAATAGATGTCTTACCATGGCATTTTGTAATTATCATTTTAGTCGATTCGCATTGTCGACAGATAACATGATTTGCGGAGAAAAAATTTTTTTTTTAAAGACAGGACATGCAGCAGTCATAAACGACAACGAACCTACTACAGTACACAGAGAGGATGTGGGTACCCGCTTCGCACGGGCACCGCATCCATTTCACAGTCCCACAGGCTGGGATACCCCTTGACGGTCCTACGATATAGGAGGCCAAAGGGGCAGCTCACGGGTTGCCTAAACTATGGCACAAGTGATTTTTAAGGCGAACTGCACCCGTATCTCTCAGACGTGGCACACAACGCGGCATGTGTGTTATCCCACGCTTAGCAGACACTCCCCATGAAAGCAGGTGGGTCGCCTGTCGGCGGAAGAGCCCGCCGCCACACGGAATCGATCCCTCGCCTCCCGAATTGAAACGAGAAGCGAGAACCACTCGGCCACTGAACCCCAGTTCGAGAAAAATAACATTAATTCTACGAAATTCTTCTTTTTTCCTATTACTCTCTTTATAAACTGTAACGACAAAGCATGCTCGTTTTCAGTAAAATGTTAACCCCAGCAGCATGATTAACAATCGTCACAACTTTTCATCATTACCGCGTTACTTTTACATATATTAATTCGTAAAACTATTAATGCTATACCCCCATCAAGTATTCCAATATTTGGAAGTTTCCATGCAAAACAGTCTACATAATGCTAGTACTTCACAAAGATTTGGCCCCTTGCAGGAATTTTGCCGATTGTGTTTTAAAACGCTCTCAGAAACTACGACAAATATCATCGTGTGGTATTCTGATTTGTTTCGGCAAGAGTGATACATTTATTGGCATTTAAGCAAATAAGAAAAATAGGGTTTGGGGAGAAATCAAGATCTAGGTTATCGACCTTAATCAGATTACGATATCCTTGGGATTGAATTGAACGTGACTTTAATGGAAGATCAAGTAGTTCCTGAGATATCAATTTTTTTATGCTGCAAGGGCATCAAGGCGCACTGCGGATGTCAACACTTAGTGGCCCATCGTGTCGGACACCAAGCTGGCTACCGCACAAGAAATTCGGGGTTGCTTCCTTCTCATTGAGAGAATGCTGTATGCCAAAGTTATTCTAGATATGTGAGACGAGCCTACCTAAATTTTTTCGAGGTTTACAATGATGGAGATGGAATAATCAAATTCATAACTGGAAGGAAACGCTGCAAATTATTGGCAGAATGGTTTTAAAAGAGGGATAGGGACTTCTGGAATTTATTTTCCAAGGCCGTGCCGATGCTCCGGAGCTTCTGCATTTCCACCGCGGTGGGAATCTCCATCATCTACGTCATGACCCTTCTGCTGATGGTCCCGAGCATGGCGCTGGACGAGAGGAGGAAGGACAACCATCGGGAGGGCTGCCTCTGCATCCCGCTGCCGAAAACGTACAAACCAGCTCGGTGCTCGCAGTGGCAGGTTCTTCCGACGCTCTTCGAGAAAGTTGTCGGTCCTGCCCTCTCCAAAACTCCAATCAAGGTAATCGCAAGTAAATAAATTGCAATTACAGTTTCAATTGCAATAGTTAGCGTAACCCATACGAATGACCAATACTGGCTACCATTCAGGTATTGGTGATCCTGACTACTTTCTCCCTGTTGGGTCTGAACGGCTGGAAAATGACCCAATTGGAAAAGGCCTCCGACCGGTATTGGTACCTTGGTCCCGGATATCTAAAGGAATTCATCGTCGTCTTGGAGAGCATCTTCCCGGAAAGCGGCTACCGAGGCGCCTTTTACCTTGGTAACTGCAATGGGAACGTCCCATGTGCTTAGTCCACGATTTAGGTTATCGTCCGTGGAGTTGAACATTTAAGGGGATGGGAAATCCTGGGCAAATATTGGATACATCCACTATTTCTTAATCACTTCGAACAGCGAGAAACCGTAAATAAAATGTCCTCGGGCAAGATAAATACTCCATATAGGGTGTGTGCATACCCTGTGATTCTTTCTGATCATGTGAGAAGACACACCTCTCTTACAGGGGACGTTGACTACTTCAGGGAAAGAGAAGCTCTGGAGGGCCTCGCGAGAAACTTGTCGTCATTGGAATTGGTCAAGAGGGATTCCATCGACTTTTGGTACCATCGCTTCCTTCAATATTTGATTACCCACTGCTGTAGATTAGAGTGTTTCCTAGAAAGGAGGTATTTCTATTGGTTAAGGCGTCTCGGGGGAACTTCCAACACATTATAATGAAAACGAGCGCAGAGAAGCAGCAAGGCTTCGTTGATGTCCGAGAAGTGTTGCAGAATGTAGTATTCCAGCACAGTAATTCCTTCCGTGGTTCCTACGTACGTGAATATCTCCACACCGAGGCCAACAGAGTGAGTTTGTGAGAAGAATTCCTGCAGAGAGACAATAGAGATTAAAGGAGAGCTTGGTTTTAGGTCGTATCAGACGAGTTACCGAGGAACTTGGGGTTCACCTTGGTTGGGGTCTTCGTCGTCATCCTTCTCCTGGTCGGGGACCTGCGCGTCTCCGTATGGGTCCTGTCGTGCATCCTCCTCACCCTCGTTGGGATCGCTGGGAGCATCCAGCTGTTCGGACTGACGATCGAGCTGCTCACGTGCATTCTCACCATCTTGTCCGTGGGGCTTGCGGTTGACTATTCGACCCACGTCGCTCACAGGTTCATGGTCACCCATGCCGACTCCAAAAATGGTGGGTTCCCTGGCTGCGGAACTTCCCTGCATTCGTAGTCCTAAGGTTCGTCAACTGCGCCATTACAAGTTTGTTTAGGATGTGGAGACTTTAAGTGTTAACTAGTTAATTAAAACCACCTGGTATTTGCATAATTGAACCGATGCTGATTTGATACATTTTAAATATTTTGTTCATTCGCGCGACTTTTTACTAATCTGACCGACACGAGAATGCTTCTGATGGTTACTTCATTGCAGATCGGGTGAGGATCACACTGACGAGCATTGGCCCTCCAGTGTTCAACGGAGGTTTCACCACTATGTTGTCCTTCGTTTTCTGCTGGTTTAGTGACAGCTATATCTTCATTAGCAGTCTCGAGGTGCGTCCCAATGGGTCTTGGTCAAAGAACTTGTCTCTGTCCCAGGTCACATCTGAATCCCTACCTATTTCCCTATCCGCGGTAGACATTGTTAATTCTCTCCTACTACCCAGATAATGGCTTCGATCTCAAAGATGACTCGAGCTAATTGGAGATGATTACATGATTACGATTAGTTGATCTAATCTGTGGAACGCCTACGAGCAGGTTCTTGTACGATGCAACTCAACCATGTCGGTGATTGTCTCATCGTTTCTATTCCAGTTTCTTTCATGCTTCTTTCTCGGGCAACCTCCGGGTCATCACTAGGAACTCGGGATACCGCATCACAATTCGAGAACTAAGCCTAAAATATTGGAAAGGGAAAATCTTCGGAGGAGGTTGACATTGAAAAGCATGAGCTATTGATTTCTTTCCTGCAGGTCATGTGGGCCTCGGTCTTATACGGACTCTACCACGGTCTCATTTACCTTCCTGTGATCTTAAGCTGGTTCGGACCCGAAGCCTTCCAAGAGGTTCTGCATGATAAGAGTGCAAACAAGTCCTCGCCTGCTATCGAGGATTCTTGTCGCAAGAATTCTTTCCCCGATCAGTCTTATCCTGACGAGTTCAGCTTCTCCTCGAGGGTAAGCGAAGCGTCACCCATTGAGAAAACACGTGGAAAGCATTCCATCCAGTCCTCCCTTCCGCAGACGGTGCCGAACCTCCACCTGGGCATATTCCGGAGCAGCGGCAAGTACCCGTTGGATGGAGGAGGGTCGGAGGAAGGGAAACAGCGTTCCCATGTGCCGATCGCCGTGACCCTGCAGCCAAAGAAATCCCTGGAGATGTACACGAGACGACCCTCCACTTGATGCCTTCCTTCGTCGTAGCTGCGACGTGATTCATGCCCAACATTCCCGTTTGGAAACACTTGACGCGAATGTCGTCCTTAACGCGAATGTCGTCCTTAACGCGAATGTCGTCCTTAACGCGAATGTCGTCCTTAACGCGAATGTCGTCCTTAACGCGAATGTCGTCCTTAACGCGTGTTGACAGCGTTAAATGGCCCGACTAATACATGGTATTAGTTCAACACTCGTCATTGGATGGCGTGTACAATTTTGAGGCCTAATAAGGAGTGAGGTCTTGGAACTTCACACTTTCCTATATGTGCGTTCTTGGCTTCCCATCCTATTGACTCCGGAAAGGTGCAACTGCGCCGCTATTCGGCCACTGTGCTTCACCGTCGTGCGCAATTTTCTGTGGATGGGTTCTTTTGTGGAAATGTGGCGGTAGGCTAGTGGAGGAGATTCTTGCATTTTGTGGCGTTTGGTCGAGTTTTGGGAGATAGGCGAATGAATGGGACTCGGAGAATTTCAGAACAAGTGCCTTATTCACTGAGTTTTCACAGGAAATTTCCCATTTGAGAACTCGCAAGGAAGGGACACCTTAGGGTGTTTAGAACATTTGGCGGGACTTTCATGAACAATCTGTAGAACGGCATTAGTGACCAAAGCCATTGCGCGATTAGGACTGGTGCCTCTCAGGGCAGCCAGAAAAACCCTCTCTGCCTCTCCCCCCCCCCCAGTCCCCAAAGCCTAACCGTTGTCTCTAAGCGGTCGCCAATATGGCGATCGTCGCCATATTGGCCCGGACAAGATCAAATCGTGCTTTACTGTCGAAGAAATTGATTGAGACCGTGGGCCAGCTTGAGAACATTATAGGCCAAACGCTCAGGCCTCAGGCTAGCCTGAGGGAAAGCTCACCCCATAGGTGAAGGCTAGGAGAGGCGTCTGACCTCCACTTCGAGCTCTGAAGAAGTCGATAGTGTAAACGACATCACCTTATCGTCTTCATCATGAGCCCGTGCACCGGAAAGGAATGGTCTTCTTTATGGTAGGAATTCGTTCATACAGGGGAGGAAGGAAGGAGAGGCAAGTCAGGCAGTGAAGGAAAAGTCCCTTCACCTTCCTCAACGTGGAAAAGAACACCTATATTCAGAAGCGACTCATCTCTTCAATGACCTGTAGAAATGCTGATATGCTCTGCGGCATAAATCTATAGTATGTAGTACAGACTCACTTTCGCCACTTGTTCATGGACGTTTCTGCAGTGTTGTGCCGAAGCCGTACCTTGAGCAGCAGCTCGGTTCCTACCTGCGATGGGGGCTGACAGAGAATCCAACTGGCTCCTGACCTCGGCTCTGAATGGAGAGAAAATTCAAGGAGCATCCCAATTGGCATTGGCCAATTGGCATGGTGGAGGGAACTTGGCGGTGGGGGGTGGTTCCCGGGGAATTAATCTTAAGGGGAGCCATGGGCTTGATCGTGATGGAGACGGCTTCGTTTGTTTGGCCATGTCGTCCCACTTATTTCGTCGGGAAAATGTTCCAGGATTTCTCTGCTGAGGCCGCATAGAGACCTCAGCAACGTGCCAGGCCATGTTTGGGAGAAATCCAGGCCATGTTTGGGAGAAATTGAGACAATTTTGAGGCACTTTCTGGCCTCGGTGGGTATCAACTCGTCTTCCACCGATGAAAAATTTTCTCTCAATGAAATTATGTATTAATAAAGTCGGTGGAGTACATTTGGTGGGAATCCAAAAATTCGCGTTGAATTCGCCTCCACTTTCTGTTTCCGGAGTTTCGTCTGCCGTCATTCCCTGTCGGCGCCGATGGGGTGTTGTGAGGAAACGGAGAGAAGAAAAATTTCTGCATCCTTATCGGTTGAGTACTTTTTCCAAGTACTTTTTCCAGGTTGAGTACTTTGAAAAGGTACTTGTACTTTTTCCGTCTCGAGGCCGACCATCGTATCGAAATTGTCTTCGCGGCAGACAGACGGGAGATCCCAGCAATTTATGAATCCAGTGCCAAAATTCAAATTTGCAAGCCAAAATGCGTCGATGAGCAGGTTCCGCATCCTCATCGGAAAACGCTTATTTATTCGTGCCAAACCGAAAACTCGTCCCAGCATTTTGTCACGGACGCAAAAAGCGAGCCAATCCTGTCGTTCTTTCCATCCGATGGAAATTGGCACGATTGGCACGATTGAGTTCTTTCTTCTCCCTTCCTTTTCAACAAGATTGAAAGGTGAAAGCTCGTCCCGTTCACGAGGTGAATTTTTAAAATAGCGGCGGGATTTTGGCTTTTTTTTTTGCCGAAGGCAGTCCGCCCACAGAGCTCGTCGGGAAGGCTCGAGAAATTCCATATTGGCACGTCGTTTGAGAAGTTTCGCAGAAAATCTCGAGATTGGCCCCTCTCGGCCCGATTGTCTTCTTCTGTAGAACTGTTTGTTCTCGGTAATTGACCCAGAATTCTGGAACCTTAGCCTTACTCGCGGGCCTACCAACCTATACCTTCCCAGGAGGGAGGAGGCTAGGAGGGAGGGCGGGGCACGAGGGCGGGCACGAGGGCACAGGACCAAGTTCATCAGTGTCACTGTCACGTGGGAAGCTTTGAAGCTTTAATGGCACTGTTGAGGAAAGTAACGTGGATTCTCCTGCCGCTAATGTTAGCTGGCAGACGTTGCATATGTGAAGGCTTCTGTAGGTTCAGCGCCAAGCCCCACATGAACAAAAGTGTGCTTGGTAGAGAATGGAAAACCAAGGGCCACTATCTGTTTAAGGTGGAAGAGATATATAAGAAAACATCCCCCGAGTGGAGGTCGCCAGGATGCGGAAAGGGTGGCTGGAGCACGGAGTTCTCATGCGTCCGGGAAGTGAAGGGAGGCACCCGAGAGGTGCACTCCCCAGACGTGAGGTGCACTGCCCAGACGTGAGGTGCACTGCCCAGACGTGAGGTGCACTGCCCAGGCGTGAATATCCCCGATAACGTGCCGGAATGCTCTCTGCAGAACGCCCCCGGTTATGGTCCCTTTTTTTCTGGTATTTTACATGCTACCACTATTTACGATGGAGACTTGAGCAGGCCCTTCAGGGTGCCAGCCGCACTGGGCGTTATTGGGCGACCCTTCGGGAAATTAACATACTCCTTATCACGGTGAAATGACCTTGAATACACAGAGACATGGAACGTCGATGTGACCGAGGACACGGTTGGGATTTTTATACTGGGGCAGAGGAGGAATAGTGAGTGAGGTGGAGAGGTGAGGAAGAGGGCGATGATATCGAAGGTTGCGATGGCGATGTAGATGAGATGTGGATGCGAGTGGTGACGACGAGGAAGATGTCGATGGAGGTGAAGGCGGTAAGGACGAAGATGACTTGAGTTTTTTTTATACTCGGGCGGCTAGCCGCGTCAGGATGATGGACAATGCAAAAGGGAGAGAGAGAGCATTAGTCAGACCCAGGATGTTTTTGTTTAATCTCTGTAAATTTGTTGTTTTAATGTTAATTCTGGTGTTTTCGCGGTAGTTGCCATCCCGTTTGGCGTCTGCGCTCCACCCACCCAAACGCACGCCCCGTGTCCTTTATTATAGGAAGGAAGAGGGTGAAATTGCATGGCAGGGTCTCTTAGCGATCTGCAATGGCTCCTCGGTGAGCCATAATAATCTGGGCTCAGAATGAGTGAAAGGAAGACGATCACCAATGAGGAGGAAGACGATCACCAATGAGGAGGAAGACGATCACCAATGAGGAGGAAGACGATCGCCAATGAGGAGGAAGACGATCGCCAATGAGGAGGAAGGTGGAGCCCGGAAAGAGAGATCGAAGATTCTTTAAAGCGAGGAGGATGGCAAGTTCCACCGAGAATTTTTGGGAATAGAAGTTTATGCCGAACGAGAAAGTCGGGATCAAGAGAGTGAGGAGTTTTTAATGCAAGAGGGTCGAGAATAGCCAGAGCCAGAGGACCGTGTCGTCAGCGTGTCGTCAGCGTGTCGACTTGAGGGCACGGGGGATTCAGCTCGGCAGATGGTTAACGTGCATGATGAACATTAGGGGCGCTGTGACGGAGCCTTGAGGTTTCCCTGTTGAGGGGAAGAGAGTTCGTCACAGACTCTGGAATGTGCTATTGGAGAAGTGCGAGGCAATCCATCTGATTAATTTGGGGGGTATGTGAAACTGGTCATAGCTCGTATAGTTTGTAAATTAGCCCCGCTTGCCATACTTTGTCGAAGGCCTCGGTTACGTCGAAGAATGAAGGGACGAGGTGGTGTTTCCTACGAATGGCGGTGAGTGCTGCAATCGATCGAGCTGGTCCGTGGTGACAATAGCCAACAGGCTCCATAACTGTCTTGAGGGAGCCTGTTGGCTATTATTTTTTCCATTAGTTTTTTTTTGTAGGGTACTGATTAAGCTGATGGGGCGATAAGAGTTGGGATCCGCTGGGTCCTTTGGCTGATTTGGCTGATTTCCAGGCG
>CAJPEV010005981.1:0-12112 GCA_905338385.1 Darwinula stevensoni
AAGAATAAATGAAATAATCACTATCCAAGTAATAGAGCGCCGAAGGCGCGACCATAGCGAGTTTGTTTGCCCGAAGGGCAAACAAACTCGCTAGTTAGATATATAGACGATTGTGACTGACTGACGCTAATTCTAACCATGTTCTGGAAGAGTTAGAAACCTGAAACTTGGTACACATGTACCTGTTGGGATGAAGAGTTCAGAAAAAATCCGACCTTAGATGTAAATGCCCTGCGGGTATTAATTTTGGGTGGAAACTTTTATCTTAAATATATTTCGTGACAGATGAGGATGGCATTCAGAAAATCAACAAGAAATGCTGGATTCGGTATGTAGTAGTAGCATATCTTACTGGCAATCAGAAGGTCTGATTTCAATTCCCGGCTATTCCTTGGGGTCCTTTAAGATTTTGTTGCCTTCCATGTCCCGTTACTCATTCCTCCTCGATAACATTATTTTTGCTTCAATAAAACGCAGAGACATGAAAAGCTGAAACTAGGCATAGACGTGCCTACGGACACGATGAGTTCAGGAAAATTGCAAAATTTTATGTTGAAGCCCTGGGGGAATATTTTTGTGTGCCGACGTTTTCATTATTATTTGTCCTGGCGTATTGAGCTATGTGCCAAGTAGTTATGTCCCAAGTTAAATCTTGCCACCCAACTATTTTCTAAAAGGGAAGATTCAACCAGACTATTTGGTTATATAATTTTCTATGACCTCTTGGTCGTGGGAGCCAGGCTTTACTTGGACTGGATGCAATGTAAATGATGAAAATAACGTATTAATGAAAACTGAAAAAGTAAGTTCATAGAACCCTTTTTTTCCTTTGATATGCCCAATTCATGTCCTATATGAATTCACGTGGCTCAAGAAACGCTAAAAGTGAACAGTTTTTGATCGCTCTAAATTTCGGATATTTAAGCAGTCGATCCAACATTCCCATGGACGTTCATGGAACATTGGCAATATGGAACGTCCATTAACCACGTTCGGGTGCTACTTGGGTGGTAGTCTCTGAATTTCATGATGACTCCTTCCACGTCAACAGAGCATTATGTTCCCTTCAATTTGCAGCAAGTTCATCTGCCACTAGTGCTGTGAGAAAGCTGTCATATAAGGCAAAAAAATTGGAGATAAAACAAATGTATTTACTTTAAAAAATGCATTGGCCAGATTTATTAAGTGAATTTAAGACTTAAGCACTTCCATGAATATCCAAACAAAAACCCCATTAAATATAAAAGCTCCATGGTCTATGATCACCGATTGGGTATTACGTTGTTCACCAATCCATGTTATCCCTGATTATTTTCCAAGAAGGAAAATCTATATAAGATCGCGAAATGCCATACCTTTTTACAAGTTCATTATCGACTTATGTGACAATTATATTGCAATTATTACTTGCATTTACTAATATTAATGCAGTGTTTATTTAACAGAAATTTTCACTGTGGCAGTATGTAGCTAGGCAAAAGAAGGAAAAAACTTTTATATTATGCGATATCCCGTGCCTAGTAGTATCAATGTGAAAATATCATTGTGAAAGAAATGAAAAAAATCGACCACAGGGTTTTTGAGGAAATATTTTCTTGGGCCAATTTTTTGGAAAATGACAAAATTTGTCAATTAATATCAAATTAGACATGAGTGATATTAATGCCAAATGACACCAAGGGATAGGCTACGGATAGGCTATCGATATTTGACTGTTCCCTGGTGTTGAAATGCTTGCCAGCTTTTTTTCAACACTCTTGCCTAAGTTTCACTATACCAATTTAGAGGTGAATTATAGGTGCTTAGAGGTGGAGCATTATACCTCAAGTGAGGTGACGGCCTGTGTTCGATCGTCTCAGAATTCAGTGAATTTGTCAACTTTAACCTTTCCTAAGGACAATTAGGTCCAATTGATACTTGACATAAAAGTTCACGAGACTAAGTGGTTTTTTCCTTTCCTCAAGAAGGCGCCATATCCCGAGAGTGGGCGCTGTTGGTGACCCCGTAACCGAGGATGATTACTAAAAGCTCCGCTGTTCTCGAAGGGAAGAAAGAATGTTTCATGGTCATATGCCCTATGCACAGTTCAAAGAAATGTTCTGAAAAAAGCTCAATCTTCTCAACACCTCCCATACGTCCGATATCAAAATATTATCAATCTTATGTTTTTTCCTCGAATGCACAAATCATACTTTCTCCCTTCTAAAACGGTGGAGAGTTTCTTGCAATCACCCCCTGTCATTGGGTCAAGGACAGCGCCCTCTATCGGCATACAGCGCCATTTTTCGGAAGTGGAAAAATCCTATTAGTGCCATGAACCTCTTAGTCAAGTATCCATCAGATCCAATTGTCCTTTGAAAAGTAAAAGTTGAAAAATTCACTGAATTCTGAGACGATCGAGCACAGGTCGTCACCTCATTTGAGGTGGAATGCTACACCTCTAAGCACCTATAATTCACCTCTAAATGGAATTGCAAAATTTAGGCAAGTGTTGAAAAAAGCTGGCAAGCATTTTAACACCTGGGAACAGTCAAATATCGCTAACCTATCTAATGGAATTTTTCCCGCTAAATTTATAAAACTGTGTTTCTCCCATAGAAAACTGTAGAGCATTTTTTAAACCACCATATACATTTCATTAAAGGTGGGCTACACTCAAAACGGACGAAAGAATATTGCCAGAAACAGACAAATTCAGCCGTTTTACTTATTTTGAATATAAATTTTTTATTACTTATAACCTGGCTCACTTCCATATGCAGTATGTATACAGTACGTACTTTGAAATATGCAAGAAAGTGATTTTCAGGAATCAATGTCCATACAGTACTAGCGAGTTTGTTTGCCCTTCGGGCAAACAAACTCGCTATAGTAGCGACTTGGGCGCTCCATAACCTTGGGTGGTGATTAATTCATTAATTCTTTGCAAATTGGCAAACACGTATTTAATGTACGTCACCATTGAAATACGTGACTTATAGGGACGAAAGTCTCGATTTTTATCAAAATCAATACTTCTATGATTTCTGGTGTGGATATAATCAACGCTAAGGAGACATATTTCAAAATTAGGATTTTTCCTTTATTCCACCATCAAAGAGATACTTCTGAGGGAAGTTTAAATTTTCTGTCACTGTTTCGTTGGGTCAAAAAATAATTCACGAAAATGGGACTTAAAAAAATGTCCTGATTTTTTTTTAACGATATTTTTTCTTTATTCTGAAATATAGACTCAGGGAACTCCATGTCTCACAGTTTCAGCCTCATACGTTTCCACCATTTGCTGGCGGTAAAACAATATATTTGGAAAAGCCCAAAACCTGTCCTCTGGGAGACACTCAAGAAAAGTTACATTGTTCCTTATATCAACATCACGTCCGTTATGCGTGCGCTAGCTACAATTTTTCTATTTCTGCCCGATTCGCTAGGTTATTTAAAATTCTTTGAAGACGTTACGACCCAAAAAAATGTCCACAAGAAATATTTAGTAAATTTGACTTTTGTCATTTGAGCTGAGTGCTTCACCAGTCACGTTCTTGCCATGTTACAGCTATCCCTGGGTCTTCATTTGATTGAAGCAAAAATAACTATATGAAAGTATGTTCCCTAAAAAGGTGTATGGCATGTATCACCAAAGTGGAATTTTTCCTCAACTCAGCATGTGAATAGGTTCTTATGTCAGTCAGTCCGCTACTCACGATCATCTATATACACTATGAAAGTATAATAGCTTCTTTCCTCATCTATTCATCAGGTACTTCTTTGTCAAGTTTAAACTTCATAGCACCCTCCGTTTTGCTGGATCAGAAAATTCAGGAAAATTTGCAAAATATGTGCCCACAGTTTTAACCGAAAATTACCATTTTCACCGAATCAAACCTCAGTGAACTACATGCCCACAAAGTTTCAATATTATACGTTTGCCTTTTTCGCTGGTGAAAAATCATGTTTGGAAAAGCAAACGCACCCAAAAGCTAAGCCAGGAGGGGAGCCAAGTTCACCTTTCCATTTCTGTCCAAGCACTTATTGAAGCAAGGGGACATGGAAGGGAAGAGAAGCCAAAAAAAGGCACGGAATAGCTGGGTATTGGCCCAGGGCCTCACGATCATCACTCCGATGTGCTACCACTACCCCGCCGAAACGGTATATCTCCATTGCACCCTTATCCATTATGATATGTGTTTGAAGAAAAATTCTTCCCCCAAAATGTGTACCCCCTGGGCATGTACCTCCAAAGTCGGATTTTTTTTTAGCTCTGCAACCTAAAAGGAACGTGTGTACAAAGTTTCAGATTTCTAACCTTTCTGGAACATGGTTAGAAATAGCTTCAGTCAGTCAGTCAGTCACGATTGTCTATATNTCCTGAATTTTCTGATCCAGCAAAACGGAGGGTGCTATGAAGTTTAAACTTGACAAAGAAGTACCTGATGAATAGATGAGGAAAGAAGCTATTATACTTTCATAGTGTATATAGATGATCGTGAGTAGCGGACTGACTGACATAAGAACCTATTCACATGCTGAGTTGAGGAAAAATTCCACTTTGGTGATACATGCCATACACCTTTTTAGGGAACATACTTTCATATAGTTATTTTTGCTTCAATCAAATGAAGACCCAGGGATAGCTGTAACATGGCAAGAACGTGACTGGTGAAGCACTCAGCTCAAATGACAAAAGTCAAATTTACTAAATATTTCTTGTGGACATTTTTTTGGGTCGTAACGTCTTCAAAGAATTTTAAATAACCTAGCGAATCGGGCAGAAATAGAAAAATTGTAGCTAGCGCACGCATAACGGACGTGATGTTGATATAAGGAACAATGTAACTTTTCTTGAGTGTCTCCCAGAGGACAGGTTTTGGGCTTTTCCAAATATATTGTTTTACCGCCAGCAAATGGTGGAAACGTATGAGGCTGAAACTGTGAGACATGGAGTTCCCTGAGTCTATATTTCAGAATAAAGAAAAAATATCGTTAAAAAAAAATCAGGACATTTTTTTAAGTCCCATTTTCGTGAATTATTTTTTGACCCAACGAAACAGAAACAGGAAATTTGAAACTCTCTCAGAAGTACCTGTTTGATGGCTGAGTAAAGGAAAAATCGCACTGTTTAAATGTGCGCCCTTAGCGTAGATTATAGGAGGGAAGCATTTGAAAAGAATGTCATCGAGAGATGCCATAGTACGCCACTGTTTCGGTGGTGTAGTGGTAGTACATCTGACCGCTAATCAGAAGGCCTCGGTTCAGTTCCCGGTCATTGCAGGCCTTTTTTTGTCTTCTCTTGCACTTCCATATCCTGTTGCTTGAATAAAACAGAGTGACATGGAAAGCTGAAACGTGGCATGTACGTGCCTAGCGAAACGACGAGTTCAGGAAAAATGCAACACAATAGATCCATGCCCTTGGGGTATGTTATGAGGAGCCGATGTTTTCAAGTATTTTTGTCCTGGTGTATTGACCTAGTGTGGAAAGATGAATCTTGGTACATTACTACCTCTTGGGATGCTCCAGAAAACTTCAGACTTTGGAAGTAAATGCCATGGGGGCACAAATTTCAAAGGAAATATTTTTCACTAATTTTTTGCATTAACCTAATGAACATGAAAAGCTGAAACTTTTCATGAATGTTACTACTGACACAAAGAGTTAAATGAAAACGTTGTCTCGATACATCCACTGGGGGAATTTTTTCGAGAGGCGATGATTTGAAAAAAAATAGCTTTAGGGTGGGTCGCTTTCATAAATACATTTTTTTCCTCCTGCAAAAATGGTGGTTCTATGGTGGGTCCATGGAAAATGAAATATATAATCGAATGTAGCTCCCGAAAAACATAATTTATAAACACAAACTGCAGTGCTCGTAACATTGACTAGACATTGATTCAATGTTGGTTCAACATCCGGATGTTGAATCAACATATAGTCCATTTTGTTTCAATATTATGTGCTACTAGGGTAGATGGCAGTGGTCAGCTGATTCAATAAATTGTTGCTTGAGTACAAAAAATATTATTTTTCTAACTTTTAGCTTCGGTCACTGTGACATTGACCTTTTTAGGGGAATATTCTGCACTTTTGGTTTTTGGGGTTTCATACTAACTTTAAAGGTCAACGTTTTTTTCCGATTAATCTAATTGTGCGTTTTTACTTAAAGTGATATGTTATGGTGGTTTTATGATCTTCACTCAATTGTGAGTGAATTTGCACCTTGATCAAGGCTCTAGCATAAGTATTTTCTTTAGAAACATCAATATCAAAATGGAGGATAAGAAGGTGACCGTACATTTTGAACACCCTCTAGTCACTCTAGTTTAGCTTCGCTTCGATCTCCCGTTTCACCAACATGATATCCCTCTTCAAAGAACTCGTGGCATTTAAATATTAAAAGTATTCCGCACTATTCCCTGTACGAGACCCGTTAGAGATCCAATTTCGTTTCTAACGACTGATTCAAAGCAAATTTCTAACGACTGATCAGCGATACTCGTCAGCCAGACTGGCTGATGAGTAAAGTTGAATCGCTGATCAACGAAGTTTTAAAATTCTTCGGGGTGCGAATGGTCCGAATCGCCTCATTTTTCTTGGACTTTAACATCGAACGTCAAATCGAGAGTCGACGAGAGTCAAGCATTGCCAGAATGATATCAAGCAAAGTCTGGTTTCTGGTTGGTCCTTCGACGCACTCAACAAGAGAAGCCACATGAATCAAATCCATGAACTCCTTTTTCCATCTCACTCCTTCCCCCGCAACAATTACCAGTTTCCACTAGACGTATAAGCCTCTTAACTGGGTATCACGTATATATTTCCGTCATGGTGAAATCCTCCTCAGGCAAATTTTGAAATTTGCATTCATCGACATATATAATACGCAGTTTAACAAATCACCTAACCATGAAGGAGAAATCGTGTGATGGTGAGATTGGTCTCATATTGATCGTCATGGTCTAAAACCTTCCACAAAATAATATGTGTTGATTGATTAATTAATTGAAAAGTTAATTACTTTATTTCCTTGATGCTACCTTTTTAGTGCTCTCTCTTGGATCGGACTAGGCAGGCTCTTCCATGTCAACGATGCCCTTTACATCTGTTTGGTAATTGCATTTTTCTTGCTGCCAATTAACAATTATCCATGAGGGAAAGACTTCCAACCCGTCGTTTAGTGCGTGTGATATGTCAATCGTAAGCTCTTGATGAGTAGATTGCGTTGGTGCATATTTTAGTTGCGAAAGATTATAAAATAAGTAGTACTTTTAATGTGTAGTCACATTGAACGAAGGGCGAGAGTGCCCGTTTTCGTGGAATAGAAACCCTTATATGTAGTGATAGGTAGTAGACTTTCATGTCCTGGGTTCGGTGGTGTAATGGTAGCGCACCAGACAGCCAAACGGGAGGCCTGGGTTCAAGTTCCAGAGTCCCTGCCGTTTTTTCGTCCAGTCCCGGCACCCTCCCCTACCTTCGGTCCTCATGACATGCCCCAAAGGAAAAACTCAACCCTCAAACTTTTCCACGCACTGATTTTGCGTTTTTGCCATATACCCGAACTAACGAAATTCAGGGAGAACAGGAACATGGCACATCATCATGGCACATCCTTCTATGTTTGACCGAACGAGCGAGAAAGTCTGCCTAATTTCGGGGATGATGGAGCAGTTGGATTAGAAAATAATCGTGGCCGCGACCTTTACATGATTTCCCAAAACAGGTTGACTTTCTCACTCTTGGCCTTTGACTGAAATAGAGGGGAAAAAATGGATGTCTACTAACCGTGCCAGCGCGTTGAAGGGTCTCACTAGGACAACGAAGACTAGACCTGAAGGTCTATCAATCTTCACAATTGTAGGAGTAATAGCAGCCATATAACAACATAAGCTACCTGAGAGTTTTAACACGAACATGTCTAATATTAAAGATCAATGTAGGCCTGAGCAATCGTCCAATGGTTAGATATAAGCTTGCTGAATAAATTTCCATCAGGGCAAGTACCGCCAATGTCGAACTGTATCTGTAATATGCTAGCAAGCATCTATTTATTTTCCATGCCTTTTCTTTTGAGGAGGATTGTGCATGAGAGTATTATTGGCCTAAGCGTCCATCCATGGGGTAGGCCTAGGCCTGCGAAATTTCTCTCCAACCCCTCCCACAAAACGTGCCCCTAGGGCATGGACCCCCAAAGCTGGGCATTCGAAGTTAGAATTTCTCCGGAATCGACAACCCATCAGCTATTCACATTCCTTCCGTTTTGTTGAAGGCAACAGGAGCCTGAGAATGACTTAGGCCTAAGCGTCCGTCTGAGGGCTAGACCTAGGCTTACAAAATGAGACCCCCTGGAATGAGCTCGCAGGGCACTTACCCCCAAAGTTGGAATTTTTCTGGAGTCAGCAATCTTACAGCTGTGTGTAGATTCAGCCTCTCATCATGTCTAGAACATGGTTAGAATTAGCATCAGTCACCATCGTCTGTATGTATTAGGAAGGTGGAGTTTTTTCTTCATGCAGCTATCCATCAGGAACTTACTTGCCAAGTTCTTTTAAACTTTCATGCGCCCTCTGTTTTGCTGGATCAGAAAAATTCGTGAAAATACCCCTTTTGCAAAATATGTGCCTTGAGCCGTTTTTTCTTACCGAAATCCATCCTCATTCATTTCCCTTGTTCATGAGTTCTTGATGCAAAGTTTTAGGTATCTAACTCTATTTGTTCCAAGTATATAAATAAATATTATGGTCCCATAAATAAAAAGAGGCCTGTATCTTCCATTTGTTGAGAGGATGCTTTATTCCCTTATAGCAATTCAACTTATTTTCCAAAACGCCAGAGGCCCATATGTTGGTAACCGATGGAACATGTACTATCAACTTCTGGATGTGCGAGGTCCTCATAATCTGATCAAGTCTTGATTCTTCCATGCAAACTATTTGTTGTTCCAAAATATTCAAGTTGAACGATTCCAAACCTATTCGAGGTCTTTTTCATAGTTCTAGGATGTACGATTAGATACATTGATTGTTTCGTGTAAATGTGACATGAAAAAAATAATTACCCATTTTCACGTCTCCATCTGGTGGGTGCTGATTATCATTTGATGAGGGGCAGTTTTTGTTTTTCATTGGAAGGGCCTTTGTAACCATTCGGATCATCGCTGATCGACCCATTACGTACCCTGTAGAGAAAAAGGAAATTCCTATCAGTCCTCAATTTCAGTTCGTTCATACTCACCGCATTGAAAAGCAACTCTGATCATCCAAATCTGGTCAAAAATAGAAAGTTAAATTTAAGATGAAGTGAAAATTTTCTTTTAAAATTATAGGTTCTTAAAGCAATAAGATACTGCACTGAACTTTGAGTCTGTATCGTTTATGGTGAAGTGGCATTAGTTCTCGGCCAACTTCATGTAAGACAGACAGTACACACATACATACATACATAAATACATACATACATACATACATACATACATACATACATACATACATACATACATACATACATACATACATACATAAATACATACACACAAATACATACATACATAAATACATACATACATAAATACATTCTTACATAAATACATTCTTACATAAATACATTCTTACATAAATACATTCTTACATAAATACATACATACATAAATACAAACATACATTTTCTTGGCCGCTTTTCCGAACTGAATGGGGTCGCGATTCGAGCATTCCAAGGAGCGTTCTCCAGTGATCTCGATCCTGGGCAACAGACTCAAGCTCAGCTGGTGGGATGCAAAGCCCCTCGTGACAAAGACGACCAACATAATCGCTCCACCTTGTACGAGGTCTACCGATAGGTCTTTTGCCGGTCATTTTGGCCAGGAAGACTCCTCTTGGGAGCCTTTCAGGGGGCATGCGGCAGACATGCCCAAACCACCTGGCCTGAGACTTCTCGATCTGGAAAAGCAGCTGCTCGACGTGGAGACTCTCGTGGATGGCAGAGTTCTGCATCACGGCGCGGTGCGCCAGCCACTCGATGCAAGAACCTCATTTCGGCAGCTTGTATTCGCGATCTGGTGCTTTCGGTCATTACCCAAAGTTCATGACCATAGGTAAGGGTGGGGAGATGAACACTCTTAAAAACCGAGAGTTTGCTTCCCGAGAAACTTCCGATCTGGTAACCAAAGTTCCCGCAGAATTGCAGAAGCCTTGGAGATGGGATTGTCGATCTCGTTTCTGTATCGCCCGTCAATCGAGAACCAGACCCCGAGATACTTGAGCTTCTCGACCTGTTCCAGTGGGACCCCACTGACATGCAGGGTGCACAGAGCAGGATTTCTCGAGAGGGCCATGATCTGTCTTGGAGACGCTCAATTTCATTCCTGCCGCAGTGCATTCGGAGTCGAACGGATAGAGCATGCTCTGGAGCTTCTGTCGAGAGCGGGTCAAGAGAACGGCATCGTCAGCAAAGAGAAGTAACCTTATCGCGACGTCACCGATGTTGACCCCTTCCAGGCCGAGGCTGCGCCTACATATCCTGTCCATGTACACGAGGAACAGGAAAGGTGAGAGAACACAACCCTGCCGGAGTCCAGCGCATACCAGAAAACAATCCGAACTCCTCCCGCTCGCTCAGACGCAGCTTCTGCAATCGCTGTAAAGGGACTGAACGGCCCACATTAGCTGACCTCTGATCCCATACTCATTTTGCTCAGCCTGGAGTAGGGATACTCATTAGTCCCCAACTGGCCGAAAGCGTCATTGAATGGAACCCAGTCAGCGAGCGTGTCGCTTTGATGCGCCTCACACTAGAGCAAGTCTGAGTCTTGGCCGTCGTTCAGCTCTACGGTCCGAACAGCGAGCCTGATTACGATGCGTTTTTGGAGGAGACATAGTTCTTTTTTAAATAAGTTTCCTGGCATATTATATCTATCAATACAAGAAATCATGGCCAATTAATGTTTTTGACATCATGGGCCTTCACTGAGTGACCGGTTTCATGATCCGCTATTAAAGTTTCAAGAAAAATATTGTTATAGATTGGGATTGGCAAAAATAAATTGCAAAAACTTAATTCTTTCAGAAATGGATAACCACCTTCACTTGCTGTTTTCATGCTAATGTTGTCAATGATTCTCCTCCTCAGTGGAGCCTCGCAAAGGCAGCGAATGTGCTGTTAATTTTTTCTGGCATCTTATGACCCATCGAATAGTGCTGCAATTAGTGATTATTCACCTGCGGTCTGGAGCGGTTGTCCTCGAGATATTAGCGGAATAGATTTCACTATTTTTTTCCGAATAATGGCGATTCATACGAAGTAACTAAGAACTAATTTTCTCTATAATCCAGGCAATGGTGGAAATCGAATATACAGACTAATATGAAGACGATGGTGACTGACAGCGACTGACTGAATGACTGACTAACTGACACTAATTCTAACCATGTTCTAGATATGGTGGAAACCTGAAACTTGATTCATAAGAATCTATTTGGATGCTAAGTTCAGAAAATTTCAGACTTTGAAGGTACTTGCCCTATGGGCATACGTTTCAGAAGGAGATGTTTTCAAATAATTTTTTTTGCTTCAATTAAATGGAGAAACATGAAAAGTTGACAACTTGCATGACTACTGATACACTGATTTGGAAAAATTTTTTTAGTTTCCGATGCATCCTCTGAGACAAATTTTTTGGCTTGACTTAAAAGTTTTTTCTTGGCGAATTGGAGAGAGACAGAAAAGTGAAACTTGGCACACACATAACGGATGTAATAGTCAGTTAAGACAAAACTCAACTTTTGTGATGTATACCCTTAGGGCACAGCCTTTTGGCTGGGCTGCTTTTCGAATTATTTTTTTGCACCATCGTTAAAGTCAAATGGATATGGCTGAAATTTATGAGACATATATTTCTCCAAGCACTGACATCAGTACGAAAACTATATTTTTAATTGAAACCCCTCAGAGAACTTTTTTATCCCAAAAGGGCCATTTTCCGAAATCTTTTTTGATCCAATGAAATCGAAAAACATATATCTTTGAAATTTGTGCGCCAGAATTCAGGTCACCATTAGGTACATATGTATCAAATTTCACCTTTTTATCTCGAGCCAATTCCGTGTGGCGAAAAAAAAATTTAAAACCG
>CAJPEV010005982.1:0-12109 GCA_905338385.1 Darwinula stevensoni
CCAAGTTTTCAATAAATGTCAATTATATTCTTCATTTTACGTATATAAAAATGTAAGACTTTACATTGAGCTATTTTTATGCAATTGCCTCTTTACGTACGCTTGCGGCCCTCGAAGCTCATCAAAAATCATGAAGTGGCCCTTTAGCCAAAATAATTGCCCACCCCGAGCATATAGGGTTCCCTATAGAGCTTATACGGAACCCTATTGGCCTATAGGGTTCCGTTTGAAGTTCTCCTCTAGGCCACTAAATGGAAGTAGTGGGTTCTCACATTTTTCAAAGGGCACGAAAGTGCCCTCCCCTTACCCAAGGAATCATCTCTCACAAGAGAGTTTTGTACGTATCCAAATGTCTCCGCTTGGAACAGTTCCTTATTTGGCATCCTCCCGACAGTTCCTTATGTGTCATCCCATCTTCCATATATAATCATGGAATCCCGTGAAGAAATATGCACTAATTCCTTTTGAAAACCACGTACGAAACTAAGTAGACTCTACCCAATTGGAGTTTCAGTAATGAGACGTGCTCGGAGGTTCTGTCTTCTATTTCCTTAGGTCGAGAGAAGAATGCTACTTCTTCCTACCGAAGGAAGAAGACGTGCAATCCAGCGACACATGTGGGGGGGGGGCCATAAATTATGCAGACCCCGCAGTACTGGTGTTAATAATGCATGTCTCCCTACCATAAAAAAGCCCTAATCGGTTTTTGATTTACGCCGAAATGCTGCGCCAATATTAACCCCGGTCGCCTTCTCCGTCGTAATGCCTGGGTTTCGAAACCCAAAATATCCTCCCTTAATCCTATAGGTCGGGAGAACTATAAGACCCTATAGGTATCCTATAGGATTCTAAAGGATCCTATAGATTTTTCGTTTCAAAAACCTTTAGGAACGTCGATAGGATTCCTATAAGAAATAACTATAGGTTTCCTGTAGGACATTTCCGTAAGGGTACCTTTTAGGATTCCTATATATTCATTAAGAAATATGTATGAATCCTATAGGTTCCTATAGGGCCAATAGGGAACCCTATGTGCCCCATAGGGTTCTATTTGGGACCTATATGGTTCCCTATAGGACCTATAGGGTTCCCTATAGGTTCCAAAGGGTTCCGTATAGGACTCGTAGGGTTCCATGTAAAATCTATAGTGTTCCCTGTTGGACCCGTAGGGTTCCCTATAGGACCTATAGGGTTATTTATAGGGCCTATTTGATTCCCGATAGGGCCTATTGGGTTCTCTTTAGAACCTATAGGATCTAAAGGGTTCCCTAAAGGCCTATACGGAACCCTAAAAGCCTATAGGGATCCGTTGAATTTCTCCTCTCGCCACTAGATGGATGTAGGAGTTTCTCGCATTCTCAAAGTGCACAAAAGTGCCCTCCATTTACTCATGGAATCATCCCTCGCAAGAGAGTTTTGTATATCCCCATACGTCTCTCCTTGCCTCATTGTAGCAATCAATAAACTTGGACACTCCCTTATTTGGCATCCCCATCTTCCAGATAGAATCATAGAGTCCAGGCCAGAAATATGCTCATTTTCCTTATGAAACCACGTACGAGAAAAAGAAAACTAACCTGATAAGGCCTTTTTGGCCAGCTGGAACCGTAAACGCCTAATTATCATCGGGGCATCTGTCTTTACCCCTTCCGATAGGATGTACATATTTTATCGACTTAAATAAAATCAGAATTTACTGACTCACGAAGTAAAACCGCTAGGACACTATAGTTTTCATTCTTCTTCTGCTCAGGTGGACCTGAATACTAAGCGCCCCAAAACACTGATACTAACCTAAATAAATTCAGGTTGCTTTCTCAATAAGGCCGCATAGATCCTTACTCTTTAAACACCTAAAGTGAAAAAAACTTCAAGGGAGAGATCCTGGGGGAGAAGCAGCTCTCTCTCGGGTTGACTTCTCCCCCATAGCCATGAGTCACCTTCTCAGGGCTAAGTCATTAGCTTCATGAGGGTTTTNATAGCCATGAGTCACCTTCTCAGGGCTAAGTCATTAGCTTCATGAGGGTTTTGTTCTCTGCCAACCCTCATGTTGGGAGGATCTCACCATGGTGGGCGAGAGTCATGTGTCGGTCCACCACATGACAGCGGGGCCCACCATACTTTTAGCTCCTAACTTTATAAAAAAAAGAAAACTATAATTGAAAGAACATTTTATCCGAAAAGCGTTTCAGTAAAGAAACGCGTTCGCAGGTTCTGTCTACCGTTTCCTTAGTTCGAGAGAAGAGTGATACTCCTCTCTACCGAAGAAAGGGTACGCTCTATCCTGCGCAATCCAGTGACATCCTTGAGCAATAAATTATGCAGACCTAGGCGGTACTAGTATTAGTAATGTAAGTGTCCCTACCTTGGGAAAACCCCCAATCGGTAATTGATTTACTCCAAAATGCTGCGCCCATTTTGACGATGGTTTGCCATTTCCGTCGTACGTGGTGGGTCACTCCGAAAGTTTTTAGAATCAGGCTATGAGATTACACGATCCTTTGCTTAAGGCTATGATGCTACTGTACAACTCTTTATTGCTCTACATACCAAATGGCATTCTTCTCCGAGTCGTATTAACAAAGTTATAGCTTCTTTGATTTTCCTTGGTGGTAGTATTTTACTACGTTGCAATGGAGCTCACTCGAGAGCACTGGCGGGCTATGATTTTCTATGATTTCAAAAAAGATTCAGCCAAGCAGATTGCTGCCAGTCCTTGAGAGGAGCTTTTGGAGACACTGCACCTTCAAGCGCCATAGTGTATAATTGGTTTGCCCATTACCTCCAAGGACGACACTCACTCGAAGACGAACGTCGCGTGGGCCGTCCCACCACTGCTGTTGCTCCTGACATCATTAAGCGTGTGCGTAACCTGATTGAGAACGATCGTCGAATCACTTCTGAGGAGATTCTGGCTGTCTTGGGTATCGGATCGGCTGCACTCCACGAGATCCTGCGCCAACGTCTTGGCTTGCGGAAGCTTATTTCTCGTTGGGTGCCCCACTGCTTGACTACAGAACAAAAACAGGCACGCAAGGAGTGGTGTTCCTATATGTTGGAAAAATTTGCAGAGGGAGAGTCTCGCTTGCTATCCGACATCCTGACAGGTGACGAGACCTGGATACAAAACTATGATCCAGAAACCAAGCTGCAGTCAGGCATGTGAACATTTTCTAATGAGCCTCCACCGTCGGACTCGAAGTCGGACTGAGTTTCGTCGGACTCGAAGCGTCAACAAGATGGTGGCCACTTTTTTCCTAAGATCTGGTCATGTGAAGACGGTGATATTAGAGGATCATCGTACGGTGACTGCTGAATGGTACATCAAAGTATGTCTGCCCACCATCTTGGCTGAAGTGAAGCGGATGCGTCTAAAGACTGGTCTTCGTGGGTTGCTCCTTCATCACGACAACGCTCCTGCTCACACTGCAGTTCGCACTTTGGACTTTCTGGTGGAGCAGGCAGTCAGACTTGTGACCCATCCACCCTATTCGCCTGATCTGAGTCCCTGCAACTTCTTCCTGTTCCCCAAAGTTAAACAACAGCTGCGTGGACGCCAGTTCAATGACGCCGATGAGGCTATCAATGCTTACCAGGAGGCAATAACGGCTCTGACTGATCGGATGTGGAAAACGTCCTTTGAAAGCTGGTTCAAGCGGATAAAAACTTGTGTGCAGTGTGATAGTGACTACTTCGAGCATCTGTAGAAAGTTGGTTCCATTTCGGTGTGTAGTCTCCTTGATTCTAAAACTTTCAGAGTGACCCACGTAAAGCCTGGGTTTCGAAATCCAAGAAATCCTCTCCGAATCCTATAGGTCAAAATTCCTATACGACCCTATAGGAATTCTATAGGTTTTTTGTGTTTTAAAAACCTATAGTAAAGTCTATAGGAAATAACTGTAGGTTTCCTATTGTGTTGAACATTTCCATTGAACATTTCCGTAAGGGGATCCCCATTGAAGTCGCTCTCTATTCCTAAAGAGTTCGGGAAGTTTATCACGTATTGCCGCAGTCTATGACTTCTGAGCTTTCGACAGACAATGGCATGGTTCCAGATAGTACTGAGGACGACCACTTTAGAAATCCTACACCTAATAAAGACTAATGCAGCAAATTCTGGAAGTGTTAGGTTCCCATCGTTTACTTTAAAAAAAGAAAATAATAAATTTGAACAAATGGAACACCCTCTCAGAAAACGTGAAAGAGTGAATCTGAAAAAACGCGCCGGAAAACACCCTAGATTAAGGATGGAAGATTGAAGCCGGAAGTATTCTGCATAAAAAAGAATCTCGACATTCCCAAATCGACGATTAACAATATTCACAAAACGAAGATGTAACTTTTTCTGCATGGAGTTGTCCCAGAAGCAAGCTCGAGGCTTTCAATTTTCAACGTGTTTCCCTAAATGCATCGGTTTGCATCCTGACGATGCGTTTGCGATGTCCAATTGCCAGGTATGGGACCCAGAATTGAAATTAAATCAGTGCAATTGCATGCCTCCTCACTCCATGCGAAGTCAAATTTTCGGAAAATCATTACAGGTGCTACAGCACATGTTAATGCCCAGCACAAGTTAATGCCCATGTGCCCTCTCCTTCTGAGGCTGAATACTTGCCCATCTACAAAGCATCCAACCCCGTTGACGTTATTTTTACAACTGGAAATTTCCACGATATCATTGCTGTGGCTACAATCAATTTTAGAGAAGTCTCGTGAAATGAAACAGACGAATTACCTGACAGAAAGAGAGATGATTTTGCCATTTAAGATGAGACAGTGAAATCATACCTCTGGGTCTTCATCAATCTCCAGAAAGATCTCCCATCTTGAAATTATCATCTGATACTGCCAAGAAAATAAAAAAGAGATGGGGAAAATACCCCAAAGAAACTTAATATTCTGGCGGCTCCAAAATTGAAGGACGTGGTTTGCAATCCTGAATATCGAAAACTTCCCATGAGATACTGCAGATTTTCCACGAGTTTCTCGCCAGAACAGGGTGTTTCGGATTGACTGATGGAAACTTCCTCATTGGAAGAAGGTATTCATTGAGGGAAAAGAAGAACCAAAGCCTGAACGAAATGAGGGGATCAATTTTGTCGAAAATGAAGCGACCCTTTTTGGGGCTGAAATAACGTTTCCTTCAAAAATGACAGCAAAGAAGGGAAGCGAAAAATTTTCAAAGAATTGCCTCATAAAAATGTGTGTTCTATTCTTTAAAAAATACGCAATCTCGTCAGACTTACGTAATATCTTGAGGTAATGGGGATTAAAATAAATGTTGTACCCTTTTCTATACGAGAAACACAGTTCCATAACTGCGAAAAAGGATACTTTAACTATGCTGTAAACATTTAACTGTTACGAGTTGTTGAGATGCATGCCAGTTTTTTTTTTCAGCGGTACTCCTGCCTTAGTCTTGCAAGGCCTATTTAGAAGTGAATTAAAGATGTTTATAGGTGGATCATTTCACCTTTAGTGTGGTGATGACGATAACTTATCTGTATTTGACCATCTTTAAATTCAATTAGATTTGGCATGTAGTCGGATTATTTTGAGAAAAGCCCACAGACAAAATATGCAGGCCTCTACTTCAAGCGGAGGCTGAGAAAGCGAATGCTAATTTGGTCATGTGGTTGCTACATGGTCCCCAACCCCCAGGTGCTAACTTCCTGTCTACATGGTTATTATAATGTCACCACCCTATTTTGATTGGACATTACTTTGCAAGGGGCAATTGAATGCAGGTGATTCTTCACCAGGAGGTTCATGAGTCTAAGCGGTTTTTTCAAATACCGCAAGATGGCGCTGCATTTCGGTGGAGGTCGTTTTCGACTGGAGCCTCCCCACTCCTATTTTCGTGCTGAGCCATACTTTTAGTGTAGGAAAAAAGAAAACTTTCTGACCCATGAGCCTCTCTGCCTAATATCAGTTTCATCTGAGTGCCCTTTCAAGAGATATCCTTTTTGAGTCAATTTAAAAAATACGAAATTTGTCAAAGTCGATTTAAGGCCAAAACGGTGCGATCTACTTTAATTAAATGTTAATATGAGGTAGCATTGAACATTACTGTATTTGAGATACAATTATCCACCTGTAAACTTCGCAACGTTACAATGCTTGGCTCAAATAATTGATCTGAAGAAAAAAATCACTTAAAATACGTCCAATCTCAAGAGTTTAAGAATAGAAACATGTTTGCTCCATTAACCAAATCTAACTTTCTCCCGTAGAAAAAGGAAGAACTTTTTTATCACCCTATGTGCATCTCTTTCTATTCACGAAAGCACTTGACGGACAGATTTTCCATTAGTGCATTTATTATACCCACAATTTAACACTCAATACTAATGAACGAAGTACAATTTTGCACACAATAAGTATTACAACCCTTTTCAGATGTGTCTCAGGGGTCAAGAAAGATTGAAATTGCAATTGTTGACTTATTGGCACATTTCTAGATTAAGATTGCACAAAAATGAATTCAGAGCACTGTACAGATAGAAATTTCAAGTAATGTGAAAACAATTAAATAATCAACCGTTAATAACTCACAGAAAGCGTTTCACGAATCAGCCACACACAGCAAACTGTAACAACTTACTGTTCCGCAATTGAAGATACCCAATTATAGCACGAGCTTCATATAATTTTCATAACTTCATGTTTGTCGTCTGCCCTAGCGCTGATATTCCAGGAAAATTCATCAGAAGTTACTGGCTATGTTAATTTCTTTATATCGCCCACAGAGTTCCTTAACAAAAAGACAACTGGAATTTTTACTAGGTGTCGCAAAGTGAATGTAGTTGGCTCCCACAGAGTGGCCAACGACTTTTATGAGCATAGTTTCAGATGCAGCCAAAGTTCTGTTCCATTTTTATTAGCCTTCTTAGAGTATGCAATATGCACAAATATAACAATAATTAAAAGTTCTGCAGATTTTTGCCGTCAAGATAGAGTGCAGGTGGATAAATATTTTTCGTTTTAGATTTAAATGGGAAGTACGTCTTCGCAGCTGAAATTCATCGCAAGAGAAAGAAACGCTTAAGAATGAGGAGGAAGGGCAATCCGGGATGTACTGCTTCAAATGGACCCTACGAGGCCGGAAGGAGAAGTTCCTGCCTCATCGACAAATACTTCCGCATGCAGAGGACGTATTGCCTGCATCCCTCCACGTGAAGCTGGTGCAGGAACAAGGTCGGGACGAGCGGGATCTTCATGTCCATCGAAATTACCCAGCGTAGCAGGGTCCGCGTCGTTTTGTGTTCCGGATCGGGAGAGAATGACAGGCCGCTCCCTTCCTCGACCTCCACCCTGGTTCGCCCAAAAATCAGTAGGGAAAATTAGGGCATGTATGTATTAGTATGCGAATGAAGCGATTTGGGTGAAGATATTAATTTCACAGGGTGCGCAAAAAACGCTCACCTCTTTTTATTTTATTGCTACAATCTTTTTATTTCATCAAGTAAATAATAGCGTCATCAAGATGTACTTCTCGAAGGAATTCACTTTTTTATTACAGAAGATGGCGCTGATGCACCTGCCAAAAATACTGTTGCATCAGCGTCATATCACCAAGAAACATGTGGATGGGCTATTCGTGCTTACACCATTTTCACAAAACAAAATTTCGACTTGATAGCTTTTAATTTGATGAATGAAGCAACCTCCTCCACAATAAATATTCTCGAGCGTAAAAAAAAACACTTTTGGATTCATAAAAAAAAGCAAGGTGTTTCATTACCTGACCATGTCCTGTTTGGGTTCCTTCTCCGGCCACTCGGTGCTGCACATGCAAACGAAGTACGAGTCCTCTATTTTGCGCCCCAGCGAGACGTAGACAAAGTCCCGACTTGCCAGTATCCCCCCAAGCTTCGGCTCCATCACTTGGTACACGGCCCAGCATACGTCCGACAGTTGCTGTGAGGGCCAGGATTAGATCGTCAGCGAGGACCGTTTTTTACCCGATTTCGTCGAGGTCCACCATATTCGGTCGTCTTGAAATGCGACAGGCTGGATGTTGCCTGCGCCATTTGCTCATTCGGTAAATCATACATGATGATTACGATTTCAGCAGCATACTGGTGAAATCCCATTTTAAAGGCATTAATCGAGAGAGAAAAGGAAACATCCACACATATCCAATCTAATTCACCCTATTACGGGCGATTGACATTGACTGACATCAGACTGCTGGAAATTAGTTAGAGTTTGCTGGAAGCATTCGAGACGAACAGTATAATAGGTTAAATTTCTGAATTGGTTTCATGGGAACGCTGAAACCGCGAAATCGTCCAAGAATACACATCAGCCTTCGAACTATCGCTTTTACCTTAGGTTGAGTTTGCAGCTCTACCGGCAAATATTCTGATTTGTGCCAGCATGTACGTTGAAAATTTACAAGCCCGATCTAATGAACCTTCTCCCTGCCCATATTCAGTTCAATGTAAAACGGGGAAAACAATGATGAACATGAGGAAATATAAAAAACAGGCTAATTTGCGATGCAAGTTGGTCCTTGAACATTTTCCGGTAGTCAAACAATTGACTGAATACTATACACTTGAGTTCCTCGCAGGAAAAGAAATCACAGTTTTCTAAGGCAAATCATATTACCAGCGGAATAAGCAATCCCTCTAATGGTTCTAGCTTAATTATCTTGGAGCCATTAGAAACTGGCATTGCATGCTTTCTGTCTATGCCAGTGGGAGGATTTATCAATAATTTTTGGCATCTGAAATACGAATAATCAGAAACAATTCGGGTACCCATATTACCTTGTTAGTAGGGCCCATATTATTGATACTTCAAATGACGCAGTCAAAATTAATTGGTAGTCATTAAATTTTAAACGCCATGGTAGACCCCGATCCTAGCCCGTGCTCCTTCAATATTGTTTTGCGTAAGGCACCGGATGATCAATACGTTAAAAATGACAATTCCTCACAAGTTTTAAACAAATAGAAGATCCTTTCATTTTGACCGCTGATAACGCAAAAATAGGTGGACCGAAAAATATCCAATTATCTTCAATGCTTTACAGCATAGTTCCTGGAGAGTTTGAAAATATTGGAGGTTCAATAAAGTCTCTATGTAGAACATTAAAATAGTTTTCCACTGATGTCAAAATATTTCCGATTCAATCCGTCATTCCGATGCAGTTACACACGGTGTAACAGAGGTAGCACTTGCAAAGTGCACTTACCAGTACCCTACAAGATGTGCTCCAGATGACGTCCATTCCTTCGCTTACGGCGTGTAGGCGAACTCTTGCATGCACTAGGTGCCATCGCGGCATGACACCAACTAGTCCAGCAGCACCTCTTAACCCTTTCAAGACCATAAGCATTGTGGGACGGCGACCTTAACTTTAATGACGTGTTTAGGGTGAAAATGACGTGTAGATTCCAAAAAACTCTGTTTGGAGGTTATATCTCCCATAGTTCTCGAGATATAGCGTGGGACAAATATGTCCCACAACAAAAAAAAATACATTTTTTTCGAAAAATAATCAACAAATGAATGTCGAAATGAGAAAATATGTTACAGTAAGGACATACGAAGGCAAACCCACAGACAATTATTTTTCGGCTGAATGGGTTTTTCAAAACAAAAAAATCAAAATTCACATTTCCGGACCCGTTTGGAAAAGATAATTTTGCTTTGTTTGGTGACGACACAAATTCATATATTCACAAAACCTGCCATAATTTTGAAAGTCAATGACATACTGATTCCTTATTCGTAAAAAGCATCTCCCTAGACTAATTCATTCAAATTTGGGAGGATTTTGAAAATATGGGACAAATAGGTCCCTTGGTCCTGAAAGGGTTAAACTCTATCTAACTGCGTAAAAGTCATGTCACGAATCTTTATTCTGTTGACGACATTAGAAATTGCATGAATACGGACGTGCTATTGCAATTTCAACAAACTTTGGGGACCAGAGGTGTGGAGTGATTAAGATAACCGAAGGTCTTTTTTGGCCCACCCGGTATATCTAGGAGCACGAAAGAGGAAGAGGAAGTGCAACAACATAAGCAGCATTGGCAAATCATCAGATTTGTTCCCGTCTTAGGAGAAAAGTCAGGGAACAGGAGCCCGTTTTCCCTCAGTTCCCCCGTTGCAGAAGTATTGGGGAATCTCATGTTCGTATCTTGTGAAAGCATCATATGAAACGCCTGCATTGAAATGGCTAGATAGAAATGCTCTTAGTGAAGAAGTAGAAAGAGATATGTCAGCCATGTGAAGTCAAAACTTCACGTTATGATTCTCGCATGAACTATTAGGCACATGCAGGAGGTTTCAAAGAAGGCGCTCCATCCTTTTTCTAAGGGGAAGTGGCTATTTTCTTCTTAGGAATGTTCTCATCAAAATAAAAACCTATAAAATCTAAATCTGACTTTTTCTGGGATTCTAATTTAATCCGAATAACCATTCCTTAGAACGGAAAAACCGAATTAACAAATTAATTTCAAGGCATTTTTGGTAAGAAAAAAATTATGAATTAGGATAAATAAGATACCGGTCCGGATCAATCTTTTGAAAAGTAAGCCAACTAAAAATTCAATCTTCTTAATTTTTAATTGAGTGAAATATTTTGCATTTTTAATCAAAATCAATTTTTTCTTAGAACTCTTTCGCAGTAACCAGAAAGTAAAGTAACCATTAAGTCATGTGTTCTTAAATTCTGTGCTCTAAGAACTGTAGTCTAAGTAGGTACGCTGGAGGGATCAGGAAGAGACAGGTACAGTGCCCTATTAGATCAAATTTAGTAATGTCTTTGCAATGTCCAGTGCATTATCAGTCCAGCATTCATAAGAAAAGTAATGTGAGGAAAGATTTGAATGTTTGTACCCTCATATTAGAATCTCGGGTAACATTTGTATTCTTCTAACAGAAACAAGCCATTTTGTTATTGGTGTCAGATTCTTTGGAGTGAATCTGACATAAAAAGCCAAATCCCATATTTTATCAATGACTCAAAGCCTACATTAAACTGTTTGTCAGATTAAGCCTCCACTACTTTAAGCCTCCACTACTTCACTGAAGATGTTCTACCTTTAAGAAAATAGGCATGAGCCAGAATAAAGCCTGGTGTGATTTTTTTCTGAGTGTTACGTGGAATGAGCGCTACATATCCTCCATAGAAAATGAGTGCAGCGTCTTTTTTGCAACACCCTATGCATAATGCCGCTCTTAACGCGTCACCCTTTCAGATCTGGCGTTCATTCGAATGGGCATTGCATTTTCATTGTGTCTATGTTAATTTTTTGGGATTCTCCTGACTTTGCGCCCCATATTGCACTGCAATCGGCGCAATTATGCACGGCTCAATTCCATTGGAGATATTCCTTCACCCAACAGTTTCTTAATTTTCAGTTATATAATTCAATGTATAACATTATATATGGTATTATATGGTGCATTTACAGTATATAGACTAAAATGTGAAAACGATATATAACACTCAAAAATTGCTATTACAATAGCAAACGAGTTCAACATTTTAAAAATATATTATACCCATAGTGGCTTTAATTCAGGTCTAAAAGGGTTAAATAACGTCAACTGCAACATGACCGATATTTGGATTTTCCGTATGCATCTAGGGGTTGAATTTTGTGGCTACAGGTTCGACATGTATCATCTTGTATTGATAGTTCTTATTTTCAAGCTCTCGGGTGATGAAATTCAGTATTTAAGTACGCGAAGGCCCTAGCTTATGAGGACCTCTGCCAATGTCTGTTAAAAGCTCCTGAAAACGCCACACCTACACTTAGAAAATTCCGAGCGTTTGGGGAGTAAAAAATGAGCACACCGGGAGCTTTTCGAATTTACACTCTTATTACTCACCAAATGCTCTCTCATCGCTCGCATTGAAGTAAACACTTTGAAGTTTTTTGCCAGGCCACTAGATGGTGGTAAAGGTCTCGTTTTTCGCACAGTGCACACAAATTCTCTTCCCTCTTTCCCTGGAATCGTCCCTCGCAGGATTGTTTAGTACCTTGCAATATGTCTCGCCTAGTCTCATTATAGGAATCAATAAACATGGACACTTCATCATTTGTTATCCACATATTCAAGACATATTCATAGAGTCCAGGCC
>CAJPEV010005983.1:0-12105 GCA_905338385.1 Darwinula stevensoni
TATCAAAAAACATGTTGGCATCTGCGTTCGCATCGGGCACATAGGAAATGTACCAAATGAAGTGGTAAATAACCCTAGCTACCTTTTCGTTTGTGTTCCACCGAAATAGCATTTGACATCATGGCCCGAAACTCAGACAGTGCAATGAAGGAATACCTGAGACCTGAGCCATATCATATTTGTTGGAATTAAAAGAAAATTGTTTTACAATTCATAGTATCTCAGAACTGATACAAGAAGCCGTTGTTGATGTTGCTCATTCGCATCTTTTAGAGAAGACTTCAAAGAAAAGGTGATTCAAGTTTACGGTTGACGTCAGAAAGGGAAATGTATTAGGAAAGGAAATAGGGACCCATGACTGGAGCCGAAGCCAGGTATACCATTAGGAAAATAACTAATAGATTTAAGTATCTGTAGGATTGCACCTCCACCAGCAGAATTAGTTTCCTTTTTTCGTATGCTCATTCAATGCGAAAATGATTTTCAATGATCTTTTGCCAATTCGACCTTAATATATTTAAAGGGACTGTCTTATTTGATGGAGAATCCGATTCGCAGCCTTATGATGCTCACTTACCTGCGCAAATGTACTAGGGATGTTGCTTGCATCTCCATTGCTCGACCTGCGAAGATCCATTTCGTTCTCATGTAGCATTTGAAAGAAAGGGATTAAATCGTTTATTGCATCATTTTGCCCAAAACAAAGATAGTACACAGGTAGAGAAAGTGCGACCGACTAACGCAATGGCATTAATCGTAGCACAAGACCATTAATAACACTAAACGAGAGAAATCAGATCACATAATGTGTGCAAAATTTGGCATGATCGTAGTGCTTGATATCAAAAAACATGTTGGCATCTGCGTTCGCATCGGGCACATAGGAAATGTACCAAATGAAGTGGTAAATAACCCTAGCTACCTTTTCGTTTGTGTTCCACCGAAATAGCATTTGACATCATGGCCCAGAAACTCACCTTCCGTCGCTTGCCCCTGACGTTTCACTGAAGAGATAAGAGGCTGAGTGTGCATGCTGAATTGGGGTACCCTGGTTACCATGTGGTGGATCCATGCTTCCTGTGGTAAGAATTCGTTAGATTCTTGTAAACTGAAAGGAGACAATTGTGCACATAACAACAGCCTTGGTCTGTGCTTGGTGATTAGTGTAGCTGCTAATCTTAAAGGGGGGGGGGGGGGGAAGAGGGACTCTACCTATTTAGTTTTCAAAAATGTGCTTCTCTTGAGTCTACAGGGTGTCCCAAGCAACTCACGGCAAAAATTATGGTAAATTCACTCAATGAAGTAAGATAGGGTGGAAGATTATAATGTACCAAAACGGAAAATTATACCTTAAATACCTTAAACGAGAGAAGAACTATGAAAATTATGTTAATATATGCAATTCCTGAATTGTCCCTAATTATTATTTTTCTGCAAATCCATGAACACGGGAAATGAAGTTGCCAAGTATGCAGAGAATCTTGGGAGTCCACACCCCTGCGATGTCCCGAAGCATGTTATCTCAATAAAAGATCTTAAATTTCGCTTTTCATATTTCGGTAGCTGATAGAATGAACATATGGTGCAATGCATGCAGCATGAAGGCAGTTTAGTTGTTCCTTTCAAGGCAATTGCTCACCAGAAAGATCCGTTATGATGTCCTGTCTGCCCATGTTATCAAAAATTGCGAGAAGTTGCAGGTAGGTTTGCCGAGGGTTTCGCGTGCAAAGATCGAGGAAGGTGCATTCGATCTGTTCAGAGTATTCATTCTTCGATCGAAGCCCCCTTTCCTTCACGGGTAGAATCAACTTCTCGCAGACTAGTTCGTCGAGGAAATGGTCGAAGTTGATCACCACACGCCACTTGAGCAAGTACTTCATTTTCCTTAGTGCAGCACCGTAATGCATTGGAAGATGAGGGGCAATCATCCAGCTGCAAAATAAACAAACTTGAATTGTCATGGGTTGGGAAAGAATCTGTCCCATTATATGCCACATAAATATTTCTTTTTATTTCAACAAATAGTTCTGAGACTCTCCATGGTGTTCGTTTCCTTCCCTCTGAGATCATCGGAATTGGCCATAGTCATGCTATCTCCAGCAGTTGCAAAACATTCGGAACTGAATAAACGGTTCTTAGGAACCTCCTTGATTCTGAAGTTATGAGAGGGGCACAATTTCAATCGTGACCAGAATGCATCCTTGTTTTGGCATCCATATATCCCCCTGTTTCTTTCTGATAGGTAGGTTTTGTCTTTTATGCTTATGGCATATAGTAAGGCTCACATTTCCTTGGAATTCCAGGTCGACAGGGTTTTCTTGAACCGGGTTTTCAACTCTGTTCCCATTCAAATTCAAGGAAGAACATATGTCAAAGTCCATGAAAATTGCTTCAAAATAGGGTCAATGCCATCTCTTTAAGTTTATGAGGAGAAAACCTCGGTGCACTAACGAAATCCGCTGAAAGAAAAATCGTCCGTCAAAATGTGCTTCATCCAATCCGGTGAAACTTGGATTGGATAAGTTTTCAAATAGGCCTTAGAAGTCCACCATATTAAATGAAATTCGAAGTGTCAAGTCAAATTTCATGTAATTTTTGTTCATTTTCTACAGAATGATCCAATAAGCTTCTAGCTGGTAGCTTCAATCTTGGAAAGATACGTTTCCTTTAAAAAAAAAGAAAAAGCATCAATTTGAGTACATGTGAAAAATGCCAGGCAACATCAGACCTCCGACGTACGTCTGCCATACGTCCTCAAGATGTGAGGATATACTGCGCATGTACGATGGATGCCAAATGCTGCCTGGGTGATAGGCCGTCTTTTGCCTGCCAGGTGTCGAGCGACGAAACCATTTTAAAATCCACGAATTTGACAGGTTAAAAGTTTAGTCCTAAAACTCACCTTAATACTGAATGTCAAACTGGAAGCAAGGGATGCACTTGCTTTGCGAGTTTCTCCTTGAAATCCGTCGCTGCAGAAGGCATAGCGGAATAGTCATACCAAGGTAATCATACGATGTGCAATTCCGCAAATTATGCCAGCACTCTCTCGCTGGAAGCACTATGGATGGACGCATGGCAAACACACTCCTGCCATTTTTGTGGAAGTCCCCTTCGCCTATTCCAAACGAAATATGGCAGGATACAAAGCTCTTAATTCATCTCGCATTACTTCTAGCGTACAGATACATCGTCTCTTGAGATTGATAAGAACCATTGGCGGCTCGTGATAGCGGCTGTCTGATAAGAACAAATATTCACCTCTGACAATGCTGACTAATCGAGAACTCAAATGCGTTGCCAGGCCATAGAATAATCATCATAACGAAGCTAAATCGCTCACGGTATCAGTCGGGAAAGAAGAAAAGCCAGTTCGAGCAAAAATTTTGGTGAGAACACTTAGTGTTAGAGAAAACTTAGTGTTAAAAATTTTGGTGAGAACATTTAAGTGTCTTAGAACGGAAAATTCAAGAACATCCCTGGCATGTAGGAGTTGGGAAGGGTTTACCCGTTCAAATCATGCATCCAAATCGACTCATCCGGACAATATTCTGCTTCTTTCCCCCTTCCTTACTTGCTGATACGTCTGCTTAGAGCTTAAACTTTTTATGTCGTTTCGTCTCTAAATATAAGCCACACTTAGCCCACACTAGAACAGTCGTTCTAGCTTCAGATATTTGACTGTTACAAGGTGTAGAAATGCTTGTCAGCTTTCTTTCAGCACCCATGCCAAAAATTGTGTAATGCCCATTTACAGGTGAATTAAAGGTGCTTGGAGATGGAACATTCCACCTCAAGTGAGATAATGACCTGGGCTCGACCGTCTCAGAAGGCAAGGAACTTTTCAACTTTAATTTTTTAAGGGACAGTTGGACGCAGCTGATACATGACAGAGAGGTTCACGAGTGTAAGAGGTTTTTTCATTTCCGCAAGGTGGCGCTGTATCCCGAAGAGGCCGCTGTAGCTGACCGGGTGACAGAGGGTGAATACAACAAAGCCCCGTTCTCCAAGGGGATAACGAATAATTCATGCTCATATACCCAATGCAAAGTTCAAAGAAGTGTTCCGAGAAAAACTCAGACAAGCTTCTCAGCATCTCTTTCATGTCCAATATAAATGTGTATTAATCTTATATATACGGTCGAGGCCCAGGGAAGTCCAATCCGCGTCTCCATGCTGGGGCAGGCGCTATATGGTAGTGTGGGGAGGACAGCATTCCAGACATACCGTTCTAGGAAAATGTCTTCTCTTGAGCGAAAGTTAAGATTGAATCTTAGTATTCCAAAACGAAGTTGTTCCTCGCCCCAGTGCAGGAAAATGAGAACATCCTCCATGCATGTGAGAAGCGGAGGGTGAGCATCCTCTCAAGGATTCCGTGTCCAGACAAAGGAAACTCAAAGAAAGCAGACGGTGAAGGCGGAATCTCTTTTTCCTTCCTAGGGGTGGAAAGAACGACTATACTGTATTCAGCGATGAATTATCGATTGAATTATCTGTTCACATAAATGTATGAATATGCTCCACGGCATCGATCGACAGTGCAAAGTCCCTATGTCGCATCGTGCACAATTTGTTAAAGAAAATGTATGCCATTTTGTACCTTGGACACACCTTGAGCAGCATCCATAGGTGTCGATAGCAAACCCATATGTCGGTTGACCTCTACTTTCAATCGAAAGGAGGCAATTCAATGGGATTCAAATAGGGACTGTATGGCAGGAGAAACTTTAAAAAAAATGAGACGGATGTAGGATCGATCGTCTTTGAGCAGTAGAAATCTTCCTTGAAGTCAGCTCAGTTGATCGGTTCAATCATGGCACTCATTCCTTTCATACATATATGCATATATTCTCAAACTTTCACATAGCATCTCCGAACAAATGAGTCAATTTTTATGAAACCTTGCAGAAACGAGAACCCCTAGCTAAGAACCAACCCATGTAGCAAACTTCTCCCTGCGCGGTGTTGGGGTTTCGTCCCCACGAGCGGGATCGTGGCGGGTGCCGCAGAGTAGCATCGCTTGTCAAGGGCCAAGGAACTTCGACGGCATTCACCCGAGTCTCCTTGGACAAAGGCTGGGCCGGCATTGAGTGGATGACCCGACCAGGTTGGGATGGGCTGGTCAACCGCCATCTGTCATCAGTTGATTGAACTCAGTAGTATCGAGGCGGTATGGTGAAAGTAGGCGTCCGTTTGGGTTCTTCGATGGAAAATAAGCAGCATAGGTGTTTTAAATGAAACCATTAGAGTCAACCGTTGTGAGGACTGCTCATATGCCAAAAGGTGAACCTTGTGTTAATTCCTTTCATTTTCTGTGCAGGGAAAGATAATATAGGTTTAGATTGACCAATTTTGAATGATTTCTGATTGAGAGACTGCTCGTAAGATTGAGCACACCGCAAAATCCGACCACTACATTTTCATCGCCCTTTGAACCGGGAGAAAGAAGCGATTCAGACAATCCGACTGGATCGTTCTAGGTCTGCCTTGCATCTCTGACGGAATGGCCTCCATCGACGGCGAAACGACTCACGCGCTTCAGGTGTGCACGCCTGACCAGATGGTTCCATCACGGTCGAGTCTATTCGCAGGCACGATCCCAGTCGCACGAGTTCCCCCCCTGCGCTCCTGGCATGCGAGGCGTCTCGCAATTAGATCTCTCGATCGAGGACGCGGCCTCCATCGAATCGATTCCGAGGTTTTGTTCAAGACGCACCGATTCCGTTCCATCACTCAACATTCGTTGGGACCTAGTCGACTATCAACTTTGAAAACATGTGCGTGAATTCTCTCCCTCTTCCTCGTTCTACTGCCGACTATTTCGCAGGAGAGAGCCATGACTCATTTCGGACTCCTGTTCTCTCGTATCGTTTACGTCTTGGCCAGCGACGACCTAAAATGGTGCAAGGAAAACATCAAAAGCGTGGACGAGGACGTGCCGATCGTCTTCTTGGAGGGGGGGAACCGGGACTTGGACTTTGCAGTCCTCTGCCACTGCAATCACAGCATCGTATCGGTCGGTACCTTCAGTTTCTTCGTGGGATATTTCGCCAGGGGCCTCGTGATCGCTCCGAAGATGATTTCGAGGAGTCCTCCACACATCGACTACGTGGTCGCCGAGGCGAAACTGGAAAATTGGATTTTCATCAGAAATTAAATGGGAACTAAGAAGCCTATTCGGTGGAAGCGCTGTTTACTTCATGTCTGCATTTCCTATAGGAATCATGGGGAAATGGCAGATATTGCCTTCTGCCATTCTTTTTCGTTTCCTTCTTTCTGAACGCAGTATCCATCGCATGCAGACGACTCGCCTCATCGGATATGTGCAGCCTCCTGTCTCGGTCGGGGTGCCTGTCCAAAACTGAAACTTCCGCTTCCATTCCAGGTCTCGTGGATGACGGATCCGTAGTAGACAATGAGGGAGCGGGCTTGCTTGTGGCCGCGTCGACCCGGTTACCAGGCGTATGAGTGAATTGCCGCATCTGGCTTCCTTCACTGAATAAATGGTGCAATGGTGAATCGTTAAATATTCACTTCTCGAGCGAAAGCTGTACGTGTACGAAGTTCTGCTGAGAAGATCCTGTACATTCTCTTGTTTTTTAACTACAAGGTTGATTTTTTGTTATTGGGACCATTATAAAAGTGTATAATTGAAGAAATAGAGATAGATGCCTGAAATTTCGCATCAAGAAACATGTGACAATTATACTTAATGAAAAAACGTGTTCAATGTGCGCTATCACGGGTCGTAAGGGTGTGTTGTAATTCTGCCGAACTGCCTGCCAGGAAACCAGGAAAATGTAGTAACTTCACGTTCTGTGACATCCTTCAGGTCTCTAAACGTGCACGAATTTAACTTTGACTCGAAAACTTTGTCCTTCATGTGTTCCCAGAGAAAATACCTGGATAGAGATCGTAACACAGCGTTCGCCTTGAACGAGAACTTCGGTACCAAAAGGCTGTCTAGCGGAATTCCTGTTATCCACAGCAGTGGATTAGTATGGCCACCATTTTCCCCCAATCTCATTCCCTGTAGTTATTTCCTCTTGGAATACCTAAAGAACAAAGTCTTCCAGTCGGGTTTATTTCCATGCACGTTTGGAGACTTGAAGGCAGCCACAGAGCGTATAGTCTACTCTATTTCTCGGAAGACTCTGTAGCAGTTTAGCAGAATTACACCCCCCCCCCTCCCCCCACGATCGGTCTTTTCGCGCAGTGGAAGATACATTGAACATGTTTCTTCGTAGAGAATAACTTTCCAATGTTTATGTATTCTTGATTGATTCCGTCCCGACCAATGCGAACCTTCCAAGGGGAAACGTTCTAACATCCTTTTTTGTTACGTGACGGTTGAGGTAGTTTGCGAGCAAATACCTTCATATCTACCTCGAGGCGCTCCGGATGTAACTACTAAATCTGCCTCAGAGGGCACCCAGAAAAACCCCTCTACCTCTCCTAGTGGATGACCGAAGCCTACCTCCAGAATAAAGACGTCCGCTCTACTGCGTCACTGGTTAGGAGTAGGTCTTATAGAAGTGAACAGCTGCTCTCGACAGAAGCATGGCGAGCCCACTTCAATGGATACAAGGTAGAGGATGGTTAAATACAAGTTCTTCGCACGCGAGACGACACGCCAAGCGCAACCGCTTGGAAGCGTTAAACGTAGCGTCCAAGAGCATGGAGGATAATATTCCGCTCGCACCTGGCATCGCACGATCGTTTCTGCGCCGCTTCCCATCAGTGATTCTGCTGGCGTAACGCTCATCGGGGAACGGGTGGATTTTGCAGTCCTGAAATGTTTCCATGCCGAACTTGAATTCTGAACCTTCACCACTTCGCATCATCAATAGATATCACGTTCTGGTCTATTTTACCCATCATTAAAGGAGACCTTTCGATGGCAAACAAAATTGCACGGTCGCCGGCTTCCGGTTCTTCATTCGCATCCATCCTCATTGATATTCTAGCATTGATCCCAAAGCTATGATTCCCTTATTTCCGTTTTCAACCTATTTCCTTCTCTTATATCCCATGGTAGACGCATATATATCATCGTCCACTCGGAAGAGGCTGATTCATTTCACAAGGTTTAAGCAATTTCTAAGGAAAGAAGAAAATCCGTCCCAGACAGCAATTTATCCCAGGACCAAGTCTGTTTATCTCCGCACAGTCAGATGTTCCAAGCTTGGTCCAGGTTCACGAGCCACACATGTAAACGTGCGCCACGTGTTTAATATACATTGGCTGTAACCTATATGTACGCGTTTTCAGTGGCATCCAGTCTATTGTACGAGTCTGTGGGCTAAGTGTGGCTTATGTACATGGTGATTCCGCGATAGGTGGAGCCATGATTGCGTATATGCAAGCAAGATTCAAGACTCAAGATAGTTAATGATATCAAGAGGCGATTTCGCCCATTTCGATAACACGTGTTATCCTACTCTAAAGGCCTACTCTAAAATTAAGGAACGCTTGACCGAGGTCAAGCGTTCCTTAATTTTAGAGTAGGCCTAACCCTCTTAAAGCTATATATTTTTGTATTTTTGTTTTATGTTCGTCTGGTTCGTAGGTTCTTGTTTTCATTCATCACTCTTTCGTGGATTGGTAGATTGCTCTGACATTACTGCGTAGCTTGCAAATTTGAATTTTGGGTTGGGCTTTAAAAAGAGAAGTGAATCCTCCAGCACGTCCTCACGCTACGAACGTTCGACCAAGACTGAGCATAGTAGCATAGTAGCATAGTGAGCATAGATAAGCATAGTACGAACGACGTGCATGCATGTGCCACTCCATATATGTCCACTTTTTCTGCGGCAACCTAGTTACCTTACTAGTTATAATACATCTCAGGGAAAAGTCCATTCCTTGACGTTCCATCTCAGTCAGCAATTTATCCCCGAGCCAAGTGTGGCTTATCTCCGAGGTATGCGTGTTACAAGCATGGGCCACGTACATCAGCCCACACCTGCATCCATGGGCCATATGTGGAATGACCACGGGCAGTAGCGGAAATGTTCGCGTTATCTGCGGCACCCTCATCGGTGGGCCATTTCTGGCCTATGCGAGCGGCATGTTACTGAAAAAATTAACCTGGCTGGTATATCGGCACGTGGAAGCATGGCACCAACGTGGCGCTTGTGTGAGGCACTCCATATGTGTCCGCTTTTTCTGCGGCAACCTGCTATAATGGTGGTGACTTTTCCATATGCAGTACTAGTACTGCTGGTACCGGCCTAACCCATGAGTCTGAGACATAGATAGTCATGAGGCACAGTATAGTACAGGAATTGATCTACCCCTGAAACGTATTGACTGTGTTACGTTTCAGGGGAAAGCTCATCCCTTCATGCGTACTCACAAATTCAGTCCCTAATTTTCTCATTCCAGCTTCAGGACGAAAAAATGAAGGAGTGAATGTGCATACCCCATCAGTTCCTAAATCTCTTTTTAGATAAGGCTGTCATGTATAAGTAAACGGTTCTCATCAGGAATAGGAGCTTGTATACGGCCTGACTCCAGAAATTTGTCTCGAATATGGGAATAAAAAATGAGTAAAAGCTCATGCTTATTGATTCTTATAATGAGACTAGGCGAGACATATGGTGAGGTACTAAATACTCCGGTAAGAAACGATTCCAGGGGAAGAGGGATGGGTACTTTTGTGTATTGTGCGAAAAGCGAGACCTCCATCTAGTGGCATGACCTTTGACCTTAAATCATGACCCCGGGCGTGACCTGAGAAAGTCAGCAATCGGCTCTAAGGCCCTTTCTTGAGGTCCCCTGCACTAGTTACAAAGCGAAATTTCGATCCAGGAGTGTCGATTTTATGTTCCCATTGTACCTTAAAATCTGCTGGAAGATCGACTCTTGCATGGAGAGAAAATTCATCACAGTTTTTGTCTCAATCTTTATATTCCTTCAGTGAACCCCTCGGCAACATTCTGAAAGTAATTCGTCGGTTATCCTCGTACGTGGATACATTTTATTGCTGTTCCATTCAATACAACTTTTATTCCACGAGAAAAGGAAAGAATGGAGCATTGCAACAGGAAGTGCCTTAGAACGGAAACTTGAAGAACCTCCCTGGCATGTAGGAGTTGGGAAGGGTTTCCCCGTTCAAATCATACATCCAAATCGACTCATCCGGACAATATTCTGCTTCTTTCCCCCTTCCTCACTTCACTTTCCTCGTACTTTCCTCGCCCTCCTTCCTTGTCTCACTACTAGTATTCCTTCTAACCAATTAAAAACAAGCAAATTCGAGATATTTAGAATTTGGTTGAGTACTTTCCTCTTGCTCACAGATATGATAACATGATAAGCTCATGATAGTATTGGAATGAATGAGACATTTTCCACTTCAGCAGGAAGCGACATTTGACCAGATGACCTGAATATTTTCAGAAGTGGGTACTTATCGTTAACTAATTTCTTCCTTTTTTCTTAATAAAAGACCGTTTTGTACAGGGTACCCATGAATTCATGGTCCATTTTGATGGAAGCAAAATATTTCCATTAAATTTCAGGTTTTGCTCCATAGAATAGTTCTACAATAGTGGAACAGTGGACAGAATACCACCATACTGAGAGTAACAGAAAGGAAAGGTGGGGCCACAGACCCCAGCTGGGACTGACATCAAAGGACTTTCTTTTGGGGATTCTTCAAGTCGCAGGTTCAAAGAAGTAAGGTTCCTGACTTGCAGGATCTTAGAACTCGAACTTACGCTACAGTTCTTCAGTAACTTCAGAGAATAAATTCATTGAGAGTAAATTCATTGCTATTCGTGGAAATAGATAAGAATTTCATCGGCACTTTGTTGCTATTCACGATTTGAAGAAAACAAGGAGAAGTCTTCTAAAACTTGGATCCGATTATTATTACCAACCAGATGGAAGGGCCCCGTGGCGCAATGGTAGCGCGTCTGACTCCATATCAGAAGGTTGCGTGTTCGAGTCACGTCGGGGTCAGGTTTTTGTCAGGTTTTTTTTTTTCTGATACAGATATGATCATACACGTACGTGAAAGAGACCTTCGTACTCGCCCGAAGGCACCTCTGTCACGTAATCGACTTCAAAGCCTTATTGCAATACCCTACTCGAACGGATTCCCACCACCCATGATGTCATTCCCTGAAACGGTCGAGAAACCAATGCAATCATGACACGACGAGAAAATATGTTTTTCTCATGCCATTGCATATGTATCAGCTCTTCAAATATAAACTTTTCACTTGAGGTCCAGGGAAGTTCAATCTGCGTCTCCAAACTGGGGCAGGCGCTATATGGTAGTGTACGGAGGACGGCATTCTGGACAAACCGTTCAAGGAAGATGTCTTCTCTCGAGCGAAAGTTGAGACTGAATCGTAGTATACCAAACCAAGTTCATCCCCCCCCCCCCCCCCAAGTGCAGGAAAATGAGAACATCCTCCATGCATGTGAGGAGCGGAGGGTGATCATCCTCTCAAAGATACAGTATCCAGACGAAGGGAACCCAAAGAAAGCAGTGAAGGCGGAATCTCTTTTTCCTTGTGTGTGAAGTGTTGAAGGTCAAAAGACCTCTACATTCAATCGAAAGAAGCATAATTCAATGGGATTCAAATAGGGACTGTAAGGCTGAAGAAACCTTAAAAAATGAGACGGATGTAGGATGATCGATTGTCTCTGGGCCGTGAAATTTTCCTTGAAGTCAACTCAGTTGACTATCATGGCACTCGTTTCTTCCATACATTTTCCAAATGCAATATACTTTCAAACTTTCACATTTAGTATCTCCGAACGAATGGGTCAATTTTCATGAAACATTGCAGAAAAGAGACATGCTCCCTCGTTAAGAACCAACCCCTCTGGGCCGGGAGGAAGAAACGCTCCCGACGGTCCGACCGGATCGTATTAAGTTTGCCTTGCACCCCTGACGGAACCGCCTCCATCGACTCACAAGCTTCAGCTGTGCATGCCTGAACAGATGGTTCCACCACGGCCGAGTCTATTCGCAGGCACGATCCCAGTCGCACGAGTTCCCCCCCTGCGCTCCTGGCATGCGAGGCGTCTCGCAATTAGATCTCTCGATCGAGGACGCGGCCTCCATCGAATCGATTCCGAGGTTTT
>CAJPEV010005985.1:0-12099 GCA_905338385.1 Darwinula stevensoni
GTTCTGGCTCAGCAGGATTTTCTAGATCCTCTTCTTCTGGTATCTCAGATTGAGATTTTCTTTTCTTTAAGGATCTTCTTTCTGCTGATTGTTTTGAACTGAACGGGAATTCTGTCCTATCCTTTGAAGTATTGGGAGTACTGACTGCTCCAGGAGGAGTATGATGTTCGTAAATTGATTCAGAGAGAGAAGGAAGAGTCTCTGCTGATGCATTAGGATTTGTAGAAGGAACATCTGGATTTAAGAATTTTCCAAATTCGTTTGTCAGGTTTTTAACTCCTTGGGAAAGAGATTGTAAGAAAGAAGGTTGCTCAATGACAGTTTGCTGGGTAGGAAGAGTGTCATCAACTTCTTCTACCTCTTCATGCATAGAATTGTCAGCTGAGACAAAGATGTCCTCAGAGCTTGAGAATGGAGTTGCATTAGCCATTGATTTAGTTGGAATAGAAGGAGAAAGAGTTTGAAAAATTTCGGAATTTTTAGAGGACTGGGGAGAACCACCCCCTTCAAAAGAAGAATGAAAGTCCTCTTTCTGTCTTGGTTTTGGTGATGGAGAAGGAGAGAAATCAAATGGTTCCACTGAAGGATCTCGGATGGGTTTTGAAGGATCCTCTTTACCTTGGGTGCTGCCAACTTGTGCAGCAGTACTTTTGGGTTGTTTCGGAGAGCTAGGGGTTGTAGGAACATACTCATCGTCGGAGATGTCATCGACAGGATGCTTTTCAGGCGGTGGCGTCCGTGACACGTATGGTCGGACGTAGCTGACGTGAACTACGTCAGTCCAAGTTGGATTTTGGTCGTCGCGAACTCTGATGACGACTGGATTGACGACGTCGATAACTGTATATGGGCCCTTATATTTTGGGCTCCATTTCCGACCTACATATGTAGCTTGTTGATGTATTCTAATCCAAACCTTGTCACCCACCTGATATTCTTTTCCTTTCCGATGCAAATTGAGTCTTTCCAAGTAGGAAGCTTGCCCTTTTCTTATGGCTTCTATAGCCTTTTTCCTAACCTCAGACAAATGATTTTGTTTGTCTTTGTAATATTCCTGGACATTGGAAAGATCTTTTCTATTCCATGATGTAGGTATCCAGTTTGTTCTTGGTTTTACCCCTGTAACTATCTCAAAAGGAGAGGCTTGGAGAGCCTCATGCTTTGATGAATTATGAACCCATGCTGCGAATTTTAGCAGCTCATCCCAAGTTTGTCTGTTTTCCGGATCAAGATACAGGGCCAAATATTCATGTAATTCTCTGTGGGCCCTTTCATTTTGACCGTTTCCTTGGGGTCTATAAGCAGTTGTAGTATGAGCTCTGGACCCCAAAAACCTTGCCATATCCCTAAAAACTTCGCTGATGAAGTTTGTCCCCCTGTCAGTTAGGATCCTCTTTGGTGCTCCGAATAGACAAACCCAGTCGCTTATGAATAAGCGGGCGGTAGTCTGAGCAGAGGCATCTCTCATAGGAGAGAATACAATCCATCTGGAGAGGCGGTCTTGAATAACCAAGACGTATCTCATTCCGGATTGACTGCTGGGAACTGGACCCACTACATCGATGCTGATGTCTTCGAAACATTCCGAAGGGATCCCTGTGGACAAATACGGCGTTTTATGGGAATAATTCTTGTTGGCTTGGCAGGTTTTGCATGACCTGATGTAATCAGCCACGTCTTTTTCTAGATTGGGCCAATATAATTCGCTCCTGATCGCGTAAACAGTTCGATCTACCCCACAATGACCCTTCGACGGAGGATCATGATGTATCCGAATGATCTCATTTCTGAGACTTGGGGGGACCCAGATCTTCCTAGAATTATTTTCATCTCGATACACAAGGCCATCTTCCATTGTGTAATTGTCTCCATTAGGAATTGTATGACATCTGCGCGTTTGTTGTTGCAGCAATTCCCTCGAAATGAATGGGATCATTTGATCTGTTTGAAGAGCAGGAGACAGATAAGCACAGATTTTTGCTTTTGGTGGATACCTGGATAGGGCATCTGCGTGTGGAATTTGCAGGCCCTTTTTATATTCCACAGTATAATCATACTCATTAAGAGTAGTAAACCAGGTTATCGCCCTTCTGCTATCATTCTGTCTCTGTCTGCTTAAATAAGGAATAGCTATATGGTCAGTTTTGATGACAAATTTATGACCCCAAAGATAGGACTTGAATTGGTTGACACCATAGAACACAGCCAAGATTTCTCTGTCTGTGTTAGGGTATCTGGACTCAGCATCATTTAAAGTCCTGGAAGCACACCCAATTAGTACTTCCTTTTTGCCTAATTTTTGAGTCAAAACTGCACCCACAGCTAAAGCTGAAGCATCAGTAGTAAGAATAAATTCTTTAGAGAAATCAGGAAAAGATAGAACAGGTGCTGTCAAGAGGCACATCTGCAGATCTTGCATGGATTTTTGCTGGGCCTCAGTCCAATTGAATTGGACATCTTTTTTCAGCAAATTATATAGAGGCCTTGCCCTGATGGCAAAATCCTTAATGTAAGACCTGAAATATCCAACCAGGCCCAGAAAAGCCTGGATCCCCTTGACATCTCTTGGGATTGGAAAATGCTTGACAGCCTCAACTTTGGTCGGATTGACCTTGATTCCTTCTTGACTAATTAAAAAGCCAAGATACTCTATCTGAGTTCTGAAAAGCTGGCATTTGCTGAATTTCACCTTCAGTCCAGCATTTGACAACCTCTTGAAAATATCTTCAAGATGCTTGAGATGTTGATTAGCATCTTTTGAATAGACAACAATGTCATCTATGTAGATGTAGGCATAAATGCCTAGACAGCCATCCAAAACCAAATGCATGAGTCTCTGAAAGACTGATGGGCTGTTCTTCAGACCCATGGGCAAACGAATAAATTCATAATGCCCCATTGGAGTTGAAAAAGCTGTTTTCCATCTTTCTTCCTCCCTGATTTTTAGGTTATAAAACCCATGGAGGAGATCAAGGGCTGTAAAATACTTGGCTGAGCCAAGCTCTTCAAAAATTTGACTGATCCTCGGCAAAGGATGAGGATCAGTGATGACATGATCATTTAATCTCCTAAAATCCACTACCATTCTCCACCCTCCGTCCTTCTTTTTTACCATGAGGGTTGGACTATTGTATGGAGATTTACTAGGCCTAACAATTCCTTGATCTAAAAGTTCGCCCACATATTCTTCTAGCAGAGGCCTCATCCCAAAAGGAATGGGGTACTGCCTGGTATAAATGGGAACCTTAGTATCTAGAGGAATGTCTGCCTCGTAGATTTCACAGAGACCCAACTGGTCAGCCTTTTTGGCCAGAACATTTTGATATCTAAATAATAGGGCTCTGACTTTTTCTACGAGGTGATCAGGACACTCAGAAGATTTTATATTCTGTTCGATCAACTGCCTGATGCTCAGATCCTCTTCTTTCCCATGGATGTTGGTTTTGTCCTGAGAAGGACTGGGAAGCTTGGAATTGTTTTTCCTAACATGATGGATTTTAGCAGATTCAGAAAATTGGACAGAACCAAAAGTGAGAGTCATTTTAGGAGAAATCTCTATTGGTTCATCTGTCAAATTCATGCAGAGAACTGGAAGAATTCCATTGGAGATCCTAGAAAGACTTCTGGCAATTAACACCCCATTTTCTTCGCAATTGTGTACATAGACATCTTTTCCTTCATGTTTGGCCCCTTTCAAAGAGGGCCTTGCTTTTATCAGCAGTTGGGACATGCTAGGAATGGATACTCTAGTACTTGGGTATAGCCTAAATTCCGAATCTCCTGTGGAGATATGATGGGTTCTGGAATTTTCACTCTTTCTGAGATTCCAATTTTCGAAAGATCTAGAGAAGAAAGGAATTTGTTTGTCCTTCAAAAGAAGGTTTTGAGATCTGTAATCAATCAGGGCTGAAACCTGATTTAATACATCATTTCCCAAAATTCCTTCAAAGTCGGAATTTTCCAGAGGAGAAACCAGCAAGGAAAATGGTAATCTCTCCGAGTCTGGCAAGAGGATGGTAGAATCAATTTCTCCTTCCACTGAAATATTTTTTCCTTCCAATGTAGAAATGGAAGTTTTAGTGGGTGCTGGAGAAACGTCGGATTTTAGAACAGAGGAGGAAATAAGAGAAATTTCGGACCCAGAGTCTACAAGAAATTTCACTGGAAAGTTAGAAGAAGAAATATTCAATAACACGACCGGAAGCTTTTGATGGGCTCTCCTGGAAAAACTCCCGGTCTCTATTCGTTTCCCGAACTCTGTTCCCATTCTCCTTCAAACTGATCCAATGCTTCGGATTCAGTTTGTCTATCTTTCCTATATCTTTGCTGTACATAATGTACGCGACGTCCTTTCCTGTCCCTGCTCATGCTTCGACTTCTACTCCTGCTTTTGCTCCTGTCACTGGAGTATCCCTCTCCAGGTGTTGAATCCCTTCTCCTAGCAGGTCGCGAGTTTCTAGTGGGAGTTGTACTCCTATTTCTAGGGATCGGACTCCTGCTCCGTTCTCCTCCCTTCTTCCAATTTCTCTGGTTTGGATGTTTATTTTCCATCATCCTGAAATTTGGTCTTTGTTGGTACCCCCTAACTGGATTCGGGCAGTCATTCTTGTAGTGGTCTTTTTCTCCACAATTCCAGCAACAGTTTCCAGAAGGATTTCCTGGATCCGCGCCCTGTGGGCGATTTGGATGCCATTCTCTCCTCTGTTGTCCCGGAAAAGATTTAAAAGGAGCTTTCTTGAATGAGACTGCTCTATTAAAATCGTTAGAGAGGGCATACACACCATAATCATCATCCCGATCTCTGTCTCTCTTTGTTGAGATTAACTGTTCCATCCCACCTGCCATCTCTATGGCTTGCTCAAATGTGGTGGGAAAGACATGAAATTTATCATAGAGACTTTTCCTTAACCCTTGCATGAAGTAAGTCATCATCATATTTTCGATGATCCTTTTTTCTCCCTGTTGTAAAATTAGTTCTTCTCTATACAATGGGTTTTTTGTGATAGTCGAAGTCCCATCCTTCAACTTTATCACTTTTAATTCTGTTGGGGTTTCTCCAATCATTTGGGTGCCAATTCGGCGGATTCTTGTTGCAAAGTCCCTGACCTTCTCCTGAGGTCCTTGCTTCGTTCCCTGAAGCTTTTTGATCCCTCCCAACATCAATCTTTCCCCATATTCCTTTTCCAAGGCCTGGACTATGAATCGATAGTCTTTTTCCAGCAGGCCTGGGATCCCCAAAATAAAATCTCTAGCTGTCCCCTTCAGCTTTTGTAAGAGCAAGGATTTTAACTGATTATTGGAAACATCGCAGTCATTGAGTGAGAGCTTAAAAATGCTCCACCACTCAACCCAAGGCTGGTCGTCTTTTCCTTCAAAATAAGGAATTTGGCTGAGGATGGCATTTGTGGCTTGCATGCCACCTCTTGCTCCATCCTCTCTACCAGTTTTTATCCGGTAAAAGAGAGTTTCAGAGGCACTTGGACGTTCTATCTGATCTAAAGAGATGTCTCCACGAAAAATGGACTCTTTAAGACCAATCAGCTCATCCAAGGCCCTCCTCTTTTTCTCAGCCTCTTTCTTATCATGTTGAGACAACAATTCAGCCTGGGCAGCATCAATTTGTGCTGTAGACTCTTCCAGCTGTTCTATGCTGGGTTTTAGGGTATTTACCCAAGTTTCCAAATAAACTTTTTTCTTGTTGAAATTAAGGATGTTTTTATCCAAAACCAGTGCTCTTTCTGATGTTGGGGGATTTCCTTCATCACCTTTTTCCCTCATAGCAGCATTCAGCTGCTTTTCCACTGTATCTAATAACAATTGGATCTCTTTCAATTGCTCCCTCGGGTCAGTCAGTTTTGAGATAAAATCCATCTCTTCCATAAAAACTGAGCTGCCCATAATTATTCTTTCTAACACGAAAATCTTTTCTGCCCAAAAATTCTTCTCCTATTTTCCCCACTCGTGTGTCGCGCCCCTTATTGTCGTGTGATGAAAATACGACCTACGTGCGCGCCGATGTTTATCGCGAGTCGGAAAAATAAAAGGATCCTTTGACGGAAAAGAATTCGCGTTCCCTATTTACCCGTATCCGAATTGCGGGTTCTTTCCTCTTTTATTTACGCCGACGCGGAAAAAGGTAAAATAATCCCGCTCCTCACAAAATCGACACAAATAAAAGAATTCTTTTTCTTTCTTTTAATTTCTATTCGCTCCTCTCTTTCTTGATGTCAAACAAAAGGAGAGTTTTTCAGAACTTTTAAACTCTTAGTAAAAAATCAAATAATTGCTCTTGATCAAGGAGCAATATTTTTCTTTTAAACTATGAGGTTCTGAAAAAATATAGAAATTACTTTATACTGCTTGATCCTTGCAGCAAAATATCTCACTTAATTTTTTCCAGGAAAATTAAAAACCTCTTCTGGTTTTATTTCTTAGGCTTCACCAGGTAACCTTCTCAATTAATTTTTTGCAGGTAAATTAATAAGAAACCTCTTCTGGTTTTATCTCTTAGGCTCTACCAGGCAACCTCAAGCGCTTTCCCTCTGATTTTAAATACTTAGGCTTATCAGACAACCTTTCCACTGGTTTTTACTTTTTTAGGTTCACCAGAAAACCTCAAAAATAAATTCTTTCCAGAATTTCTTTTTCTCACTTGCAAGATTTTTTCTTTTTCTTCCGCGGATTTGTACTCACGTTTGATTTTCTGTCGTTGGCCTTGGCGAGTAGATTCAGCAAACTGCAGTTCTTGTTTGCTGTCTTTCTGATGACTTTTTCGCGAATACGCCTGATTAGACGGACTTTTCGCGATCTCGCGCTAATTTCACACTTGGTCAAATATTCAAAATTGAACACTTTCAAATTTTCACAATATTTTTGTACAAAATTTTATTTTATCTTTACTTTACTGAGGGCGACTCACCCCCCTCAAAAAGTGAAAGAAAACAACGTCGGACTAGCCGACTGCGCCAATTTTGTTGTCCTTTCTATTACAGGACTGAGTCGAGAATAAAAGAACCAAGTTCTTATTCTGGATCAAATATCTTTATACAATATTCTCATCCACATACAAACATTCAATACAACAATACAAATACACAAACACACAAGTCCAGCTTGTACTTTACTTTAAAATAGGTTTGAGCTTTAACAAGGCTTTGGCTATGGAGTTTACTGTATGAAGCTTGGATGAGATCTCTCTTGTGATTTCACCAAGCAGGGGTATTTAAGCCTAGCCAGCCTAGATGAGGGAACAAAGGAAATAATCGACGCGACCTTAATAGCGGAAATCCCAATCCGTGAAAGGAAATAATGTGGAAATCACTCTGAGTGAAATATGAGTGCGCTGGTTATACTTCAGTAATAATGACCATGCGCCACATGAACGAGGGATCCGAATATCACTGGATTTCACACAGAGTTGAGCTCACCAGGGTTCCAGGATTGATTGTACCCTAATTACCGTAAGGAAGGCTATTGTAACTAATCATGAGAAGTTGTCAAATCTTCTCACAAAGGAAAAGGAAGCAATTATCTATGCTTCCATGATTTCCGTTTCTAGGCTTTCTAAATGGTTTCTTCTGAAACTTCCAAAAAGGGTATTCTGTAAGTTAGTGTATTTCTAAGATAACAAACTCACCCCGCACAATAAAAAAAAAGGTTCCATCCTTTTGTGAAAGTCAGCAGAAAAAGAACAACAAGTGTACCAAGTGCGAGACTCAGTGCGACAGTGCCCTATTTTCCGTTGCTGTTTCTTTCAGGAGCCATAAAGGCTTTATGGAAATGGCAATTGTTATTGCTATCCATCAGGAGGAATCAGGCATGGATCCGACAGATGTTCGGATCAAGAAGAATGGAAATATCTTCTTCAGTTGGCATCGAGTGCCTTTCGTTAACGGATGATCCGTTGGGCCTGAAATTTTGGCGGTTAACTTTGGTGAGTATTGTTAGCTTAGTGTATTTTTTTCAAATTTTTCGGTCGTTAATTTAACGATTTTCGTCTCGAACGACGCAGCGTCGTAACGACTTCCTGTCGAACGAAATCGTTGGAAGTTGATGGGTCTCCTGGAGTTGGTGGCCTCAAACATTGTTTCGCGAATCGTTCGTCTGACCAGTGATTTTATTCTACTGTGGATCTTCAAGTTTTTCAAAGGAAAACTCCAACAAGTGAAAAGTGAGTTACAAAAAAAAATTTTCTTTTCAGAAATAACAATTTTTCGAAAATTTTGCAGATGGCGTTCCTGAAGATGCTGGTGTTGCTGATCGTCGGTGTGGCGGCTGCTGGTGCGGACTGCGGTCCCGAAGACGGTGCGTTCCTGTGTCGGGACGTCTGCGGCGAGGAGGTGAGGGGCGCCGGCGGCTACGGGCGCCGCGTGACGTTCGTCGGTGCGACGCTGTTCTTGGACTGCGTCAGGCAGGCGGACTTGAAGGTGAGTTTCAGGAAGATTTTTTAGCAAGAGCAGTGTGACAGCCTTATTGTTTGTAGGAGGTGAAGCTGCTGTCGCCGACGGTCTGCGTCGGACGTCGGTCCGAGATGGAGCGTGTCGTGACGCCATGGAGGTGGTGCGAAGAGGTCGTGCCACCCGAGCCGGAAATTTCGACGGCGGCGGTTCCGCCGGTGGTTGGTGAGTTTGTTTTCAGCTTTTTCACACAGACATAAATCATTACAACACAACTCACACACATAACGTCATAACACATACCCAACACCTGACCAACACCAAAGCACACAAAAATGTTCCTTCACCTTTTTTCTAATAAAAATTTTGTATATACAGATGAGCCTCGCCCAGTGGCGCCGACGGCCAACTTGGCGGTCGTCCACGTGCCGGCGAGCAAAACGCCGTTCGTGGTTCGGGCGCCGCCCTCGACGCAGCAAAGCGTCGTAGTGGCCCAAGAGGTGCCACACGTCATCAGGGCACCGTCGTCGACGCCGGAGGTGACGGTCAACATCAAACATGGTGTTGCGCACGTCGAGGCGGACGTGGACCCGTGGACGGCCATGGTCCTGGTCTTCATGGGCCTTGGGGGAGCTGGAGCCACGTCTCTGGCTGTCTTTTTGGTTTGGCTCGTCAAGTTCATCAGGAACAAGGTTAGCCAATTTTTTTCTTTTGCTTTTTTAATAAAATGATTAACAATGCTTTTTGCTTTTGTGCTTGCTTTGCTTTTTTGTGCATGCATTTAAAAAACAGAGAAAGAAAAGAATTTTGAAGCTGGATAAAGCTAAAGTTAAAGAATGCATAGTAGGATCTATGCCCAACATATTTTTTAATGGGCTAGATTCTGATGATGAGGAATTTGAAGTTTTCTCGCAGAATTATGCGGATATCAGGGCTAGATCCCCAAGAGTCTCAACATTTAGACAAGGTAAACGGTTAGCATGTAAATACAAAACAACGCATGCAATAATTTTTGATGCTTTGCTTGGGGCTTTTTCTTTTGTCTTTTCTGTACAGTCATCGTACATGAGGGAGCTGGTGCGCATGCTGACGCCGGAGGATCAGCAGGATCCGGAAGCCCAACCGGTGGAGGATCTGCTGGGGCTGGAAGAGGCGGATAATACCGTCGCAGAAAAGAAGGAGGAAGAACTGGTCCTTGAGGACAGTAATCCATTTAAAGAAATGTTAAACGCGTAGAGGTATTAAAGACGCGTCAAAGAAAGTGCCATTATTTCGTACCCGCGTTTTTATATGGGTAAAGGCAATAAGAGAAGTTGTAAAAAGAATTTCTGGCCTTCAATTTTCTTTTTTGTTTGTCTCTTCCAGCCGAATTTCCTTTTCAGAAAGTGATCAGCGAATGGACAAGATTCCTGTGGAGGAGTCCATCTCTAATCTAGGATAAATTGCAGGTTTAGGAGTAGGAGATTGAATAAACCTCACAGATGCTTGAGCATCCTCAGTTCTCCTGGAAGGAGAAGATCTCCTAATCCGTAAAACATAGCGAATTTTAGCATAGCATAGATAAACAAGACACAGTAGGATAATGAGCAACAAAGAGACTGACACAATCATATAAATATAACCGTAGTCTCTAAAGTGAATTTGTAGCTCACTGATGTCTGAGGAAATTTGATGGATCCCTGGCATGACAGCAGGTATCTCTTGCACCGCATTAATCTCAATATTCTCAAGTTTAGGCAACACATCAGTAAAAGGACCATTCACAACTGTATAGCGACAATTAGGCTTAAATTGAAGAATTCCAGAGTAAGGTAATTCATAAGAATTTTCAGATGCAGATATGCTAGAATTCTTTGAACCAGAACAATACTGAGTGATCCTTCCCTTGTCATTATCCACAAATGCAAATTCATCACTATCCAGCTGCACCACAGTGTTGCTAGGAGTGCTAATTTGCTTCAAAGGACATTTAGCCTTTATTGTAGATTCATTTTCTCCAGTTTGAATTGATGACACACAAGGATCTAATTCTTGGGAAGGAGGTCTGTTAAATCTACAGATCCTACAATCAGCTTGTCCCAGTTGATTTAAGCATATAGGTAAATCAAGAGAATTTAAACCATAAAGTTTGGAGCCTTGAGATAAAAGATATGAGTGTCTCAAAAGGGCTTGTTTCCACTTAGGAGCTCCCATATAAGTATCTTCAGCAATAGGTAAAGCATGAATTTTAAAGAGCTCATATTTGTCAATGGACCTGATGATTGGTACCACAGTTGTGATCCTGTAAAAACATGAAGTGTTGACTGCCTTAAGATCTTGAGCACAGGGGTCAAAGTGACCAATGGTCAGGGGGTTTGACCTGATTAAAGCAAACAAGTCTTGAAGGGTCAGAACTGTAGTTGGAGGATTGTTTTCAGTTCTGATAATTTGTTCCAATTGGGTCTTAACCTCAGAGTTTGTCAAGAGGGTAATTGGATATTGAAATTGATGAATTCTGTCCATGTCAGCCATCAAGGAAATTAAAAGCCTGGTGAAATGGGCTAGTTCATTTCCAAGACTGGTTAAATATAACCAGGAAGCAGCATCATTTGGCAAGGTGGAATTTATTTGGTTTCCCAATTGAGTTGCCACTTCATATATGTTGCTATTTGGCCTGTAATGAGCAGGTGGAGAAATTGTTGCTCTTTTCTCTTGGACCTGAATTTCATCTATCTCATTCTTTCTTCTCCTCATTATGGGTAGCAGACTTAGATAAGAGGATTCTGGAGGAAATGGTTTGGAAGTTTCTTTTGCTCTGATTCTAAGATTAATTAATTCTTCAGTCAATTGACTTGCTTTGTCTTGCAAAAGGTTGTATGCTAATTTGATAGTTGTAGGAGAACTTGAATTTGTTTTTAGCCTGTTCTTGATGACTGTTAGAATTTTTACATTCAAGTTGTTCATCAAAGTATGAATTTTTCCAATATCTACAGAAGTTTCTATTGTCCAAAAGTTGATTGGGGTACAAATAGAAAACATGTCCTCCAGAGTGATCCCAACATTTGCAGGGAAAGTTCTGAGTGGGGAAACTTTGTCAAACCTTTGACTGTTGGAAATCATTCCCTTTTCTTTTTCCTCAATCTCTTGGATTTCAATTCCAGAGGAGATGTGAAGGATGAAGAAAATTATCAGTACTTTCCACATGTTTTTCTTAGGGATCTTAGTAAATTTGGGAAACACTAGACTTTCTTCCAATAGTGGGGAATTGAAAACAAGGGCTCAGAAATTAATCTGGCGGGTTGTTCTCACTACTGGGTCAGTGTTGTCTGCTTCTAGTTCTTCCACTCACAGGAGATGATTTTGGAGTGGTTTGTTGCTGCTGATTTTGTTGTCGAGTTCTGGCAGCAAGTATAGAGCTGGGTGTTAAACCCTGCAGCGCTCTCGACTTCGATTTTTTCTTTGCTGATGGTCCAGCAGCAGAATGACCTGTTCTAGGTGGCGATCTGGATCTTTGTCTCGCGCCTTCAGGTGTTCTTTCCTGCAAAGTAGGACGTTGATCTCGATGAGAATGGGTTTGAGATCTGTTTTCCCTTGATTGTTCTGGTTCAGCAGGATTTTCTAGATCCTCTTCTTCTGGTATCTCGGATTGAGATTTTCTTTTCTTTAAGGATCTTCTTTCTGCTGATTGTTTTGAGCTGAACGGGAATTCTGTCCTATCCTTTGA
>CAJPEV010005986.1:0-12099 GCA_905338385.1 Darwinula stevensoni
AATGGGCGAAATCGCCTCTTGATATCACTAACTATCTTGAATCTTGAAACTCAATTCTGGACTTATAGCGCCAGTTACACCTATAAGGGTGAATCGCGGTCTTCCAGACATCTGGTTGAGGACGTGTCACGTTAGGCCAATCGCAGGCCTAATCATATGTTCATGAACCATTTCAGAGTGGACGTTTAGCGTTAGACCGATTAGAGGCCTGATTCACATTTCATGAACCATTTCAGTGGGACGTGGAACGTTAGGCCTATCTGGAGTTTCTCACCAATCTCGAATATGTCTGAGGAGAGAATGCCCTCAAGCAGCATGGAATCCACGGTACGCGCCATCCTGTAAATTCAGGGATGTCCAGATAACATATCTGTATATCCCACCACATCAATCAATATCTGCTAACTACGGCTTCATTCTCAACTCATCTCATGAACTCAGCACAAAAATGTCTCATGCCTTAAAAAAATAGAAGATTCAGACGCTAATACAAAGGTTGAAATAGTCTTGAATCTGGGATATCTTCGGCACGGTATCCGGCAACACTGGGGGACTGTAACTGAGCAAGCACTCTAAGCCTAATTGAACGACAGCTAATTTAATTTTTTTGGCGAAAAGGAGCATCCTAAACAGCAAAAAAAAAGTCAATTTTCGTCATCTACGAGTCAATATCTTTCTTATCATCTTGTTCTCCGCAACCCCGGGGAGATGGAACTTCAAATTTCCTGGAGCGAATCCGTGGTGAGAGAGGAAGAAGTATGCCAAATTCGTTCCTGTTGATCCTCTCAGACAGGAATACGAGGAGGTTGAATTTTGCGGCGGGAAGGGGTTGAAGAAAGGTAATAGGCGCTACCGCGCCTATTGATGTGAGAGGGAAGTTAGAGAAACAAGAAATTAAAGATTCGAGAAGATCTGCTCTTCAGTAAAAGAAAAAAAAATTAAATTGAAAATGGGTCATTAAGGAAACTGTCGATTGCACTAAGTTCGGGAGGGAAGGGTCTAGATCGTGGGTCGGGAACCTTTTTGGCCAGGTCAGTCATATTAAGACTGACCTAAGTGCTCGTGAGCCAAAGATTTTAAAAACAGCAGAATTTTCCTGAAGTTGGTAATAGATATGTGCATTCTTTGGAACATGATAAAAACGAGAAACAACCGTGATTTTTAGTCATGACTCATGAGCCAAACTTTTCAGCTCATAAGCCATAGGTTCCCGACCCCTGGTCTAGATTGATCCCAGGATTAATTCCGATAAGAATTAGCCTTAACTCTTATCGCAGTGCCTTCTCTCCAAGTGATTTTCCTTCGTGCCGTTTCATTGATTCACCTCGTCTTCACTATTTTTTCGATAGGCAGATCTACTTCTTGGTGACTTTTTTTTTACAGATACATCTCTCAAGAGAATCTCAGGCTCACCTAGTGGAGGGTCGAGTAGATACAAGGATTTCGTTCCCCTGCTGTCGATTCCGTGATAATATGGATCCTCTCCATCTGGATCTGTTTCTCCGTAGGCATATATCACTTTGATCGTGTCTCCCTAAGTGCAAAATGAAAAGTGCAACCGCGGTTCAGCTGCTGATGAACTGGTTGTGGAAATGGTAAGAGTTTCAAAACTCTGAATCGTTCCGAAAGCGGATCCAGAATGAGAACGGATCCAAATGCTCGATGGAACCCACCGATCAAGTGAGAATGGAGAAGGCCGGAGAAGACATGGATCCCTTCGGGCGGGAAGACGGTCGAAGTGCAGAGGGAGCTGCAGTGGCCGGCATGGAAGAACTGCTTCTGTCTCGATGGGATGATCTGTACATTTGTATGGAGTCGATCAGACCTCTGTGATTTGTAAGGCAACGACAGAACAATGTCCAAAAGTTCTTTCGATGATGGTTAACTTCCCCATGAAGAAGTGCAAGCATTTGGTTGATGAGACTTCATCTATTCCATTCCCAGATATGACAAAGACAAATACAATTGATGCGTCTTTAATTAACATTATATAATAGAAGTTCAGTCAAAAAATAAGAATTAAAAAATAAAAATTTGATCGTGGAGAAGCCTTATGTTTTTTTTTTGGTGGTACAAGTGAGTTTGTAAACCTCAATGCAAAAAAAAACAGTACTCTGGGAGCAACTTTTTATGCCAAGGTGTACGTTAAAAAATGAGTTTTAAATAAATACATTAAATTAAACCAACCATATGATTAACCAACGCCATGTCTGAAGTTTTCTCAATAGACCAACCTTCCGAGGCTTCATGATATGCAGGAGAAAATTTATTCACGATCAACACACGTAACTAGTCGTTGACAGACCTCTGCAGGGTAGACGGCGGATCCGACTTCTAGCGTGGCCATTTCCAGGGGTCGAAGGACGTCCGTGTAGTAGACGGTGAGGCCGGAATCATCCTGGATGCCTGACTCCATTTCAGGATTATCGTAATGCATTTCCATCATGAAGAACATTCCACCCTCAGGCAAAACGTATCCCACGTTCTCCGGATAGGTCTCTCCCTATCCCAAAGGAAGAATTGTTGGCCGATTTACATGGGTTAGTCAACTAGTTTGCATCATGCCTGCCTATTTCTACCCGAGCAGGATGAAATCGTCCAGTGCCTACAGCCTGAAACAAATAATATTTACTATCCCAAAGGAAGAATTGTTGGCCGATTTACATGGGTTAGTCAACTAGTTTGCATCATGCCTGCCTATTTCTACCCGAGCAGGATGAAATCGTCCAGTGCCTACAGCCTGAAACAAATAATATTTCTAATTGCCCCTCTTGTAGCAGCGACGCATGCCAGCAGCCGACGGTGGCATTAGCAGGTGACTGCATCGATGAGAGAAAGAGAGAGCATGATACTATTTGAAATCTACGACGCTACAACAACACATTGTATTCTTCTGCAATTTTTAAAATACAGTTTGGGTTGAACAATATCAGATTTTACGTCGTAAAGGGCCTTCTTGACCTAAGAATCTTATGTTTCCTAATGAGCATAATGCAGCTGAAACTAATTGCATTACTTGAAAATTGGCACATAATGGAAAAAAACACTTGAGAAAGCAGCAAATCATCGTACCTCACCACCCACAGCCCATGCGATGAGTATGCTTCGACACAGATACCATTCCTGAGGGTGATCGGGACCGTAGCACAGGACCCCGTCATGCTCCGCCCACGAGTTGAACACGTCCACCAGCTCATCCGGGATGCTGCAGGCGTAAAGGAGCAGGTGATGCACGTACTTTTCATTCCCTGGCTTCACGTACGGCTTGTACTGGCCAAAGACGAAGGTGAATTACGAGTGGTGATGGACGTCGTGAAAGAGGATTTTTTTTTATCGTCCTATAACCGTCTAAGCTTAAACTCACGCCGATGATGTGGTTTGTGACGTCCACTACGGGTGTCTTCTGGATGGAGCACCAATAAGTCGTATCTACTTCCGGAATCACCATTTCGCTGCTCACAATCCATTCCTTGATCGAAGGATCGTCCGGGATCTCACCTATTACGATAGCATGCAAGTGTGTCGTTCCAATTAATCGATAAGAATTGACATCTTGACCATAATTTTTTTTCATTTATTTTTTATTTGAAATTATGCTTGAGTTATACTCAGGCGACGTGAATATACTGTCCAGCCATTTGTAGAAATGGTTTTCATGTGAAAGCGCCTTCATAGAGGATATAAAAAGAATTTAGAACCTTCATGAAACAATCCTTACATTTTGGAACAAGGAGTCATCAAGGCGACCCATGATGCATTTATAATAGGTAGGGATGCCCCCTTGCCCCTAGATTGTGGACTCTATCCATGGAAGTCGCGGAAAAGAATTGGCAACGAAAGGGAAAGAAGGAAAAATAGGTCAAACCCTATAATAAAAAAAACGAACAGATAGAGTCACGATGGCAACGGAAGCTAGTATCACAACGGAAGTGAGCAATCCCTATTTTTCCTAAGGTAAATGAGGAGGGGACGCTGTGCTGTGACGTTTCTCGTCCAAGGTTGTTAGGAACACTTCGAAACTATTTGAAGTCAGGAGATCGAAATTCGTGTTCCGGTAGTTTGCAACGCTGCATTAGGATTCATGGTTTGTATATTCATTTTAACTTGCAAATGGAATTCCTTGTTGTGAACGCGATGTAGCATTTGGATGAGTCACCATTTCATTCAATTTAACATCTGTATCCATGTTGGGGTTTTCAGGCTCACCTAGTGGAGGGTCGAGTAGATACAAGGATTTCGTTCCCCTGCTGTCGATTCCGTGATAATATGGATCCGCTCCATCTGGATCTGTTTCTCCGTAGGCATATATCACTTTGATCGTGTCTCCCTAAGTGCAAAATGAAAAGTGCAACCGCGGTTCAGCTGCTGATGAACTGGTTGTGGAAATGGTAAGAGTTTCAAACAATGCACTGATCTGGCTCTAATAATTCACGATTAGAATGATTTCCACCCATACGCGTAGGAGATAGCAATTCTGACCGTGATGTGGAAGTCCTGTTCGAGGTCGCAGGTGTCGAATTCCCTCGAGAATCGAATGATGGTCGCTGTGTCCGTTTCCACAGCAGAAATCAGATTGTAATTGGACACATCGTCTACTCTCGGAAGTTCATGGTCTACAGGCACGTGTCTATCCTGCAAAGTCGGACACACTCCTCCAATCAACAACGGTTGTGCATTCGGTACTATGAGATGTTGAGAGAACTCACGTTGAAGAAAACTTGTCCGTTCTTGATCCAAGCCGTGATGACGTCTGAATCTCGCATCCCTCCTGTGGGAGAGAATCCCAACCCCACCCATCCCAAGGTCTGGACGGTGTATTCAAACTCGATGACCTTGGTTTCGAGATGGGGTGTCCATGCCAAGTGCACCTTGCCCAATGGATCCAATATTGCCTCTCGTTCCCAGCCACTCACAGAGGGCAAGGAAATCCCCCCGATCACGAGGCAGAAGCCCAGGGTGAAACGAATCGCCTTCGACACCATTCCGTTAGCGATTGGCCCAGGGAATCCCAGTGACGGAGATTCTGTTCTCCTTTATGTTCATACCGTTTATCTGTGAATCTGAAGAGACACTTCAGAATTTCTGTGAGCACATAGGGCACTCCACGGATTCTCGGATGAGGGGCACGTTTGTAGGTAATCTCACGTAAACAATAATATGACCTTTGACGTCCCAGTCGATTCCGCAATGTCAGCCTCACGTGATCTTGAGTTAACGTGCTCCCAGGTCTCCAAGTTGTGACTCATGGAGGATGCGTTTCTAAAGATAAAACAAGTCTGATAACATACATCTAGGCATGCGGCACGTGTGTCTGCATGCGTTCGAATGCAAGAGATCACGTGTGTGCATGCGTGCCCATTCGCATTAGCAAGTAAGAAGGAATTGCAACCAGACTTGAATAGTTTTTTTTTAATTACTAATCCTCACCGCGAACACTATCATTTGTCACTTCGAAATCACGACATCTTTTTTTTCCCATGTGCTTAAACGAGGACGTGTCCGTGTTCCTGGAAAAGTAGGTGCAAATGTATACTGTCACACAAACAACTATAGTGTAGCATCGGTAGCATCGATGCAGCCACGAACTCATTCGCTTTTCGGCATGTGGAGGGAAAAGGCAACGTGTGTACGAAGAACAAATGATTATAGTGTATATTTGCGGTGGGAATTATTAAAAAGCCGTAATAGTGATTCCTCTCTACTTGCAAATCGGTCATTGCGACACGAGTAACACTTTCGTAATATAAAAATAGAAATCGGCAATTAACCCATTTGCATACCATTTTTTCTTACTAAGAATTGATGTGAAATACCACTTAATTTGCGAAAACTAGATTACTAGAACCTAAAAGAAGGCATATCATGCCATCCTACGACCATATAATTAACTAACAACCAACTCAATCGATAATAACAGACCTCTGCACGTCTCGGAGACGGTACGCGAATGGGTTAATGCGATTAATTGCTACTCGAGGGAACTCGATAAAAGGAATAAAGATAGTAGGCCTTTTTGCTGATGATAGGAATTCCATTTTCAAAGAGTGCAAAAAAAAATTGTCGGATCTCCGGGAAACAATTTTCAGAGGGGGGAAATATCTGAAGTGATATTAAATTATCGCTCTGCACGCTTTTAGGGAAAACACGTTGGACATGTTTAATGATGGCTAAGCTCCATAATTATCTTTTGGTAGCAATTTTAATATGACAAATTGGTCGTGACTCATTTTGCATGTAGTTGCAAAGCCAAAGAATACAATAACTGAAAACTGTTTTTAGATCACTCCCATTTTTTATGCATCGCACTGAAGTACAGCTTTTTTGAAGCGTGGTAATATCATACATTGGATTTATCGTCCTTGACTGGCATCAAATTTAGCATTTCACATTTAGAAAAATTAGTCCTTTCATAAGCGGAACGAAGGGCATGCATGCCCACGCGTAGTTCTACTGCAAAAGATATTTAAAAACTTGAAATGGAGGAGGAGGAAGGACTTGATGCGATTCTAGAGAGCTTATGATGGGGCCAGGTCGAAGCACTCATATTTCAACTTAACCTTTACATGCTGGCACGTGAGGCGATGATTGCGGCTCGCGATCGTGATCTCACTTGAATATTGCCCATGCGGAATCGTTCCTTCCCTTCGCTGCACCAAGATCTTTTGTAGGATGATATTCAAACTCTAATCCTCGGCGCATTTGGGGTCGACTTAAAAAAATATTTTGTGGGAAGGTCCTGGTGACCTTTTAATGACATAAACCGAATCATTCTATGATTTAAATTCTTTTGGTAGGCTTGGTAGTGATGAGCAGGGGAGGAGGGGTGGGGTGGGTTGCCGAGCGAAGAGACGACTAACAGGGGCTCCACGAGCATTTCGGTGCCTTGATGATTACTGTCGCCGATTCGCGCACCTCTTAGGTCCTTGAGGGTTATCGAGAGCCAAGAGTGACCCTCGAGTCCCTCCATCCCCTTCCCCGCCTGCGAACGCCATTGTTGGAGTTACTCGAAAGAACACCGATTTTTGCATTGGAAATTCTGTACGTATTGTGGCTTGGCACCGATGGTTTGGAAAATGTTTAAAACCCCCTCGGCATCCCCACCCCACCGTCAGGCTCTTATAACCTTCCGCATCTCCGCGTTTCAATTTGCGCCCCTGCGTCCTCGTCCTTCCAGCCTATCACGTGGTGCTGGGAGTTGGCGCACTAAACGAATGGGAAAATTATTTTTACCATTTATTGTTTCCCATGATCAAAGTGCAATTCTGTTTGCTCTTCTCAGCCAATCATCGGGGGGCATTCCCCCAAATATTATCATGGGGGGGGGACACGAGCCCCCTTGCCTCCATGGGTTCGGCGCCATTTTCTCAATACAGTCGTGGAAGAATTAAAACGCATCTTTTTTCTTGAGCTTCAGGTATCTAAAGCACCAGTTAAAGAAAACGAAAAAAAGTTTAAAAAGTCGGTAGTTGTAGCTCAACCGAAAGAAGCCATGTCCACCTTGTTTTTGCTCGAGCCCTCTGAGGGATTCATTTGTGACCCCGTCTGCCTGCATTCATTTACATTTTTCCCTCTCTCTCCGTTGTTCCTCTTAGGGTATGCATGTGGCTACCTACGTGCTTTGTGCGTGCCTACGTGCCTTGTGCGTGCCTACGTGCCTTGTGCGTGCCTACGTGCCTTGTGCGTGTGATTCAGTCCCCTGCCACTTCATGTTCCAGTAAGCTTCCGGGATGACGCACCACAATCGGCAATCTTCCACTTCGCTTATCGTATCCTAGAGTCTCTTATTTACCTACGGATTCCAACTTCGGAATCGCCTTTTGAAGTGATGTTTTGATTTCTGCGTTAGTGGATTCTCCTCCATCAACGGGTTCTGGACGTTCTACAGAAAAGCCATTCTCGGACGAGACCCATTAGCAAAAATGGCTTTCACAGAAATGGGACAGTCTCGTAGATAATAATAAAGATTTAGTACCTCGGTACCGTCTCAAAGAATACGAACCTGGCACTACACACATCACATTCGGTTTAGTGAAACAGTGGCGCAGCCTCGAGTGTCTTCTAAATACATGTATACATCCATTTAGATGGGAATCGAGACAGAGAAGTGTCATGAACGAGGCACAACCCATAAAAGGTATCATCTCGCTCCGAGAAAGTAAAAACACTCAACCATTTCCAAAAAGAAAGGAACGGGAACGGCTCCAGGCTTGGTGGCGTCTCGCACTTGACCCCAGAGGCAGTGGCGTCGGGGCAGGCACGTTAGGCCGGGTCTGGGGCAGACAAGAAAGCGATCACCGAGAGTTACCGTGAATTTAAGTCATTTTTACTTCTTAACTTCTGTACGACAAAGATTCGGAATGCCTGTGGCATATCTTGGCTTCCTCGTGAGATTCAGTAAGTTTGGCGAAGTACTGGAAACGAGCAAAGGCCATAAGAAAAGGGTGAAAGAATGCTATCTGCTACAGGGCTGCTGGGTCCGGGCATCCCCCCGCAGGCAAGTCGGAGCATGCGCAGTTCCATCCTAGGTCAGCCTCTCCCTGGCCTAACCTGCTCCGATTCGCTGGGAGCGGGATGGAGAAGCTGCGGGGGAAAGGGCTGTCTGGCAGAGAAGTGAACGGAACGAGACCTAGGCCAAAGAGAAGAGGCCTGAGTACTACGTTGCCAAACCTATGCAGCGTTGCCAGATGTTCTTCCACGCCCTACTCCTTCCTCTCTGAAGAAATTGGAATCTTGCAAAGCTAGTTTTTCAGTCTTGTTCATCTGATTTTTATCAGCAACACCGCTCACGCAGGTCTTTTTTCCTCTCGCTTCCAAAATGTTTCCTTTCTCCTGCCCCTGGACTTCCCCCTGGCAGTGATTTGGGCAATGGGGTTCGTGTAGCTGATGTCACGTTTCCCTAACTAATCATATCTGCGAGCATGACTATATATATTTTAAATATTGCATTAATATAGTTATATCATACATTACATAACAGTATAAGTCTGAATGTGAGAGGAAAACTTTAAATACTAGAATATACGAGCTATTAAGCAAGAACTCATTGACTTGCATGCGTTTTCTATCATAGTAACGATGATCGAGTGAAGTGCAATGCGAAAGCGGTGATTAAGTCATATTTGTATGGTATTATAGGCTCCGCAAACGTAAAATGATAGAAACGGGAGACATCATTGCCGACTTAGAACTTTGTTTTTCTTCAACGTTCCATCACCGATGGCGGAAACGGCACAGCAGCGGTCGCGCTGAACCGAGTGAGATCTCTTCAAGCTGTTTTCCTGAGTGAAGACCTTCAGCTCGGTCGGTGTTAATGGGTTTTGTCTGAGGATCTTCTTTATTTGCGAAATAGCCCGCTCTGCGAAAGAACTGCCCTTCGGCTAACTGAATTGTGAAATGGGTCTGTCAGTTTGATTCTCTAAGTAACCCCGCTCCTTTCACAAAATCACTACATTCCAGGATTAGAAAAAAAAAATTGCTGCAGGTGTACTTCATTTTTCTCATTCATATGGCTCGAAACTGAATTGTGAAACCTCGTTCATAAGCGACCGAGATGAGTTCTTTCCTCTCGTGTTTCTTTTTATATTGTCTTTCCCAAACAAGTTTAGGCATGTTCCACGTTCCCGGAAATGGCAGAACAAAAAAACAAATTCAGGAATTTGATCGTGATAAGAAATTGCACGCTCATGCGGGTCACGCCGCCTCTTCCTTTCCCCACCCGGACGGACTGTACTGTCTCAATCTAATGATATTTCCCTTCAAAAATGGAGCCGATACATCGCGATGGTTGGAAAAAAAAACTATCGATGCCTCCAACCATTGAAAGTGGCATCGATGGATCGATCTATCGTGACAGCCCTACTCGATACCCACTGCCCAGTCGCAGCGTGGCGTCACGCCGCTTGTCCGAGGGGAAGGGTGGGAGGTAGGGGGCTTCTGCCCGATTATCAGACTCGCTGGTACGCTGGTAGGAGGCTGCACGGCTAATTCGCAGTAGCGCCAGTTCGCATAAAGTGGACGTCAAACACATACAAAATATGCTTTTATTATCGTGTTTCTTTGCGCGCCCCCCACCCCTCCCCCCCATTTCCCAACTGACGCCCCGGGGCGATCGCCCACGCCTAGAAATGGCCCTGAACCCTCAATTCTGGGCAATATGACTCTAAGCCGTAATTAGAGTAAGGACATTCTTGCATCCGGCCGATGGGAATTAGGTACGAGGGAAATTGGGTGAGGAATGATGCATTTTATCGCTGCCAGACAACGCAATCCGGCTGGAACCTCGAAGGAGGTTCAGACTTCATTTGACTTCCATTCGACTGTGTCTGTGCAAGGCCGATTTCTCCACGCTCCGGACATGCCGAACCGTTTCGTGGCGTATGTCTTTATGTTAGGGAATACGGGACTGCAAATCTTTGTACAACAGTTTAGTCGGCGTACGATTAAAAATACGCTGGATGTGAGGAAGTTATTGAAATGGGCAAATGCCGATGCCTTAGCATCGAGTGATGGAATCCGATCCAAGGGCGAAAATAACACGAAAAGGAATAGACTCACCGAGTCGGTTCAAGTTCCAGATTTCCTGATCTCAAAGGTTCGAGGGAATAAACAAGATAAAAAAGGAAAAATTCACTCCAGGGGAGAGACTTGATGACGTCAACGGTCCAGCGAGCGAGACGCAAAGAGATAAAGGAAAATGTGGAAGTCTGCCATGGAAAAGGTCAGACGACAGTGCTGCTTAAGATTGTTTTTAACAGCGAGAAATCGAGCAATTCGTCAGGTTATTTTTTTTCCTTAAGGAGTGACCCCCAATTTCTTGTTCTTATTTGACATTTAGTTAAAGGAGCTTTCAACATTCGAGCCTTAGGACTCATTCTTTTCTCACGGTATCAATCTCCAAGTTTGTCCTTCGTTATGAATAACATGTGCAATTTAGCATTTTTCGTAATCAATTACTCATTTCCGTGCTCTTCCATGTGCAGAATGATTCGTTTCAATGTCGGTCAGGAGGCGCATGCACATGAGCGTTATTCCTGCTGATGAGACCTCTTCCCGACCTCATGTTACAAGTCGATGCGCAGGGGAAATAAAAGAACATGCGAGATATTGAAGGAATTGGTATATTCATTTTAACGCGAGCAGACACTCTAAAACGTTTTCTTGCCAGATGGACATTCTCGACCGGGAGGCATCCAGGGTTCCACGCCTTCGGGATAACTCGAAGTTAGATTCCACGGCTGAAATGGAAAATCAAAATACGGACCTCATCCACGGAGGTTCAACAAAACAATGCTATTGGGAGCCCTGGTTAAGTTAAATCATGGGCGCATGGACACTAATGATAATGCTCAGAGGTAATGCCGTGAGCCTCAATTTCTTGCAATTAACGTTGTCATTATGAAAACGCAAATATTGTTTGACATTGCCAGGTTTCAGAGGATTTTGAAAGGGAGAAGGCACTCACGAGGAAGAGTTCATTCATATTGTTGAGGCACAGGGCATAATGAGGATCGTAACGCATGAGGTCCTGGAAGTCTTCCATGTCGATGCCCGACCAATCAAATTCATTCAGATAGTCCACCAGAGTCTGGTTCTCCGACACCATGAAGTCAAAGCCCCCGTCCCTATTAGCATTCGTTATGAAAAGAACACGAATACACGGAAATATTAAAGCAAGAGAAGGAAAAGACCGTACTGATCGACCCAGAGATCGGTGATGCCGAACAGAGAGAACACCTCCTCGAATTTGGGATAACTGAAGCAGGCAGCAAGATTCAGAGCAGGATAATATTGAAAGAAAGCCAGACACATCTCTTCTTCGGTTCCATAACCACTCACCGTCACGGAATCCCGATTCGACGAATCATATTCGCATTCTGTATGTATATTTATAATTAAAAAACCCTCTGGTGTGATAGGTATACATTCGATAAACACATACCCCATTACATGATAGGAATCCAAGCGACAAAGAACTAACCCATTATGAGTTGATCTCCAGGATAAAGGGTGATGTGTTCCCGAAAGACTCGGACCTGCTGGTAATTGAAGTCATAATTGTCGTCATTTTGCAGCCAGGGCAATTCCTCGCCGTTTCGGAAC
>CAJPEV010005987.1:0-12095 GCA_905338385.1 Darwinula stevensoni
GTGATTTGTTTCTGCTTTCTCTTCGTGTCTTTCAGTCATTTCCTGGGACTCGAGACCCATGTTTCAGAACAGAATCTGCGAATGAAAAAGTGTTATCTCTTCCACGGCTTTCACGCCCAAGCAATCGTTTCCTTTTCCGTGTTTTTTTTTTGTGCTCACTAAAATGCTAGTAGGATACTGGTTAGCATCCTTATGGTTCAGTTCTCAGGAGTTCAAGGAACATTTTCCTTCATCATAAACAGGTTTTTTTTAGATGCTACGTTTCATTCCTAAAGAGAAGGTATCTAATATATATAGACGATCGTGCCTGAGTGTCTTCTGATGCTGATTATTAGGATGCTCTAGAAGAGTTACATATCTGAAACTTGGTACCCAAATGTATCTTTTGGGATGAAGAGATCAGAAAAAAATCGACTTTGGAGTTACATTCCCTGGGGCACCCAATATGGGGGGGTTGTTCTTAATGATGTATAACGGAGAGCTTTGAAAAGCTGATATTCGGCATGTACGTGCCTGCTGAGACACTCAGTTCATAAATAAATGTCAAGTTTCAGGAGCATGGCCTCGGAACATACGTACCTTCGTGGGAGACGTTTTCTAATAATTTTTTTTTAGTTCAGACCGGAGATCGTGAGAGGTGAAACTTGATATATACATATATATAAAATTTTATATAATGCGCCTTGGTGGGAAGCAGGCCACTGCCCTACCAGGTAATCGCTTTAAAGCCCGTTCCTTATTAAATACCCTTGGGGCACTAATTTCAGGGGAGAGGTCATCCGTAATATTTTTTGCTTCAGTGAAATTGATAAAAATGTAAAGCTGAAACGCGATAAGGGCGCACCTGCTGAGTCTATAATTTTTCGAAAAGTGTCAAATTTTGTATACATGCGCTGGGGGCATATTTTTTTGGCGGTGACGATTGCAAATAACATTTTTGTCTACTGAATTTGACAGAGATAGAAATGTGAATCTTGGCACAGCTATAACTGAGGCGATGGTAAGTTCAAAGAAAATTCCAGTTTTGTGGTACATATATACAGGGCACAGTTTTTGGCTGTGTCAGCTTTTCCATATATATTTTTGCACCAGCAAAAACCGCAAATGTATATGGTTGAAACTTGGTATACACGAAGTCTCCGAATACTGATTTTAGTAAACTTTATTTTTAGGTAAAACCCTTGAGAGCATATCTTTTCTAAGATGTGCATTTCCCAGAAACGTTTCATATTCAACGAAGGAGAGAACTAAAGAAAATTTAAGCTTGGAGCAGAAGCACACAATAGATTGCTAAGTGCATGTGCTTATTTTCTAATATGACTCCTCAGGGCAGATAAAGAAGAGATTAGATGTTAGGCGCACAAGAAACAATGTAAGTAAATATTCTGAGGAAAATATCGGTTTGTTCTCTCTCGATGCACATTCCAACAGCCACATACTCGTAATACATTTTTCTCACTTTGAAAATAAAATATTGAATGAATCACTATCCTGGGAATGGGGTGCCGAAGGCGCGACTGTAACGAATTTGTTTACCCGAAGGGCAAACATACTCGTTAGGATCAATATTTAGAAGATCGTGACTGTGTGACTGACTGACGCTAATTCTGTCCATGTTCTGGAGAAGTTAGACATTTGAATCTTGGTGCATTTGTACCTTTGGGGATGCAGAGTTAAGAAAAAATCCGAGTTTTGAGGTAAATTCCCGGGGGGAGCACCCATTTCGGGTAAGACATTTTCAAAGAGATATATTTCCTCTAGTCGAACGGAGAGCAAGGGAAGGTTGAAACTTGCCATGGACGTGGCTACTGAGACCTTTAGAACAGGAAAAACGTTAAGTTTCAGATGTATGCCGCGGGTGCAAATTTCTGGGGGAGCCCCCCCCCCCCCAGAAATTTGTGAGGGGAGGCGACGTTTTAAAGTAATTTTTCTTTGTCCTACCTAAATGGACAGAAATATCAATAGAAAGGTGAAACTTCACGGTTCAAGGTATTTAGTGATATCAAGAGGAGATTACACCCATTTCGATATCACGTGTCAAGCGATCCTTAATTACTGCAGGCCTAATCCAAGGAGAAATGCATGAAGAATTGTCTCTTCCTCTACAACTTCGCCCTCATCGAGAATGAACGGCTTCAAATTTTCGGTCGAAATGCCGGGTTTGCATTTGGGTGTTGTGCAGGACTTTTTTTTTTGGTGCCGGCGTTTGGTTGTTGACCCGCTGCCATGCACCGGTGTCCGCACTTTCTCTCGTCTTCTGGCATGGAGCCTCGGTGGATAATCTCATGATCACGCATCAAAAGATTACGCCTTTTTTGTTTCCCTCTCTTCCACAACGAATCTCCGGCAGACCCGATCGTTTATTAAGCAATCGCGATACGAGTCGCGAGGGACGAAAATTCTTCGAGTTCTCGTTTGCGTGCTCGCCGGCTCCGAAAGAGTCTGAACGCGCGATGCGTGGCAGGCTCCCCGAACGAGCGACACGTAATACAAACCGTTTGACGTCTGGCATCCCAGATGGCTGACAGCCTTTTCTGCGAATGTAAAGCTGAAACGCGATATGGACGCACCTGTTTAGTCGTTAAGTTCAGGAAAACTGTCAAGTTTTATATACATTCCGGTGGGGCATATTTTTTGGGGGTAATGAATGAAAATAATTTTTTTGTCCACTGAATTTTACATAAATGGAAATGTGAATCTTGGCACAGCAATAACTGAGGCGGTGGTGAGTTCAAAGAAAATTCCAATTTTGTGGTACATGCCTACAGGGCACAGTTTTTGGCTGTGTCAGCTTCTCCATATATATTTTTGCACCAGCAGAAAGAGCAAAATCATATGGTTGAAACTTGGTATGCACGTAGTCTCCGAATACTGATTTTAGTAAGGAAATGTTACTTTTTAGGTAAAACACTTGAGGGCATATTTTTTTCCAAAATATGCATTTCCCAGAAACTTTTCCTATTCAATGAAGGAGAGAACTAAAGAAAATTTAAGCTTGGAGCAGAAGTACGCATTAGATTGTTGAGTGAATGTCCTCCTTTTCAAATATGACCCCTCAGGGCAGATTATGATAGATTAGAAGTTAGGCGCACAAGAAACAATTGAAGTAAATATTCCGAAGAAAATATCGGTTTGTTCTCTCTCGATGTACATTCCGACGGCCACATACTTATAATACATTTTTGTGACTTTGAAAATAAAATATTGAATGAATCACAATCCTGGGAATGGGGTGCCGAAGGCGCGACGGTAGCGAATTTGTTTACCGGAAGGGCAAACAAACTCCTTGGTATCAATATTTAGACGATCGTGACTGAGTGACTGACTGAGGCTGATTCTGTCTATGTTCTGGAGAAGTTAGACATTTGAATCTTGGTGCATTTGTACCTTTGGGGATGTAGAATTCAGAAAAAATCAGATTTTTTAGGGATATGCTCTGGGTTCACCCATTTTGTTGGAGATATTTTCAATGATACATATTTGCTCCAGTCAAACGGAGAGCTATGGAAGGTTGGAACTTGTCATGGACGTGCCTACTGAGGCACTTAGTACAGGAAAAATGTTAAGTTTCAGATGCATGCCGTGGGGGCATATTTCTGGAGGGGTGACGTTTAAAAGTAACTTTTCTTCGTCCTACCTAAGTCTACAGAAATATCGATAGAAAGGTGAAACTTCATGGTTCTAGGTATTTAGTGATATCAAGAGCCGATTACACCCATTTTGAGATCACGTGGCAAGCGTTCCTTAATTTTAGGGTAGGCCTAATCCTATGAGAAATGCAGGAAGTATTGTCTCTTCCTCTCCAACTTCGCCATCCTCGTGAGAGAACGGCTTCAAATTTTCCGCCGAAATGCCTGGTTTGCATTTGGTTACTGTATAGAAATTTTTTATTTTGGTGCAGGCGTTTTGTAGTTGGCCCGTTGCCTTCCACCGGTGTCCGCACTTTTTCTCGTCCTCTGGCATAGAGCCTCGGTGGATAATCTCATGATCACGCATCAAAGGATTACGCCTTTTTTGTTTCCCTCTTTTCCCAAACGATTCTCCGGCAGACCCGATCGTTTATTAAGCATTCGCGAGAGGCGAAAGTTCTCGAGAGGCGAGTTGTCGTTTGCATTCTCGCCGGCTCCGAATGATTCTGAACGCGCGATGCGTGGCAAGCTCCCCGAACGAGTGACACGTAATACAAACCGCTTGGCGTCTGGCATCCCAGATGGCTGACATCCTTTTTGCCCTTTATTGTAAATGCGTAAAAAAAAATCGTTTTTTTTTTTTGGAGACCTTGGAAGTTTATGGAGGATAAGAGACCAACCGAACGAAAGATATTGTCCTGTAGGTGACAAAAAAGTGTCTTTTTTTTCCTTCCAACGCACCATTTCTCCATGAAAATCAACATCAGAAGCCGATAATTTAGGCTAAGCGCGACGTATGCCAGATTCATGACTTCTTCGTCATTGCCGGGATCTTCCCCTTTTAATGTGGGATTATTGGATATTATTGTGATTCATTCATTCATTGGATGAGCCGAGATGGAAGCGGTGGTTTGCGCTGGCAGATGGATTTGGTGGAATGCGGAGAAGTCTCAGCCGGAAATCCCTAAACTAACATTCTATGGAGTCGAGACGATTCGAGGAACTCTGGCTTAATGTTCTCCGACCGCAACTGAAGTGGATCATGAAACTCGAAAAAGACATACAATCGGCCTAACGTAACACGTTCTATATTACATGTCCATGAGAGGCTGAATACGCCTACGATCGGGCTAACGTTACACGTCCTCGACGCCTTATAGGCCGAATTGGTCTGTAGCCAGAGGATTCAGTTTCATTGAACGAAAAAAGAAAAAAGCTCGTTGTTCTCTCTGAGAGCATCAAGAGCAACGAAACTTTGGCATACTTCTTCCTCTCTCAACACAGAATCGCCTAAAGCAAATTTGAAGCTCCATCTCCCCGGGGTTGTAGAGATCACTCCATCGCGCTTTTGGGAGATGTCGATTTCGTTCCCTTCTTTTTATTTTTATTTTTTTTGGAGACCTTGGAAGTGTATGGATGATAAGAGACCAACCGAACGAAAGATATTGTTCTGTAGGAGACAAAAATGTGTCTTTTTTTTCCTTCCAACGCACCATTTCTCCATGAAAATCAACATCAGAAGCCGATAATTTAGGCTAAGCGCGACGTATGCCAGATTCGTGACTTCTTCGGCCTTAGCATCGTTGCCGGGAACTTCTCCTTTAAATGTAGGAGACATAATCGTGCTGGATTCATGGGATGAGCCGAGATGGAACCGGTGGTTTGCGCGGGCCGATGGAATAGGTGGAATGCGGAGAAGTCTCATCCGGAAATCCCTGAATTAACATACGGCGGAGTCGAGACGATTCGAGGAACTCTGGATGGGCTTAATGTTCTCTGACAGGAAATGAAATGGCTCACGAAACAGGAAAAACACATACAATCGGTCTAACGTTACACGTTCTCTATTACGTACGCCATGAGAGACTGAATACACCTGCGATTGGGCTGACGATACACATCTTCGACGCCTTATAGGCCTAATTGGTTCGTAGGCCGAGGATTGAGTTTCCTTTGAACGAAAAAAGTCAGGCTTTGGCTTGGTAGACTCAATGTCAGTCCTTCGGCTAGACCTTGGCATAACGTTCCATAGAGAAGGTGGGGGGGGATGGGTTGAGGTTAAAGAAAGGCAAAACCTTCGAAAATTGGTTTTCACTTTGCTACATTAAGCAATTTGATGAGAACTTGCGCTTCATCGGTTAATGCATGCAGCTCGGAGGAGTGGCGGTGCTCGGACTGGGGATCTCGACGGTGGTGGACCAGGGGTGGCTCGAGTCTCTCCTCGGGACGCAGCTCTTCCTCAGCGCCGCGTACATCCTCATCGTTACGGGGGCTGTCGTCGTGCTCCTTGCGTTCCTGGGATGCTGCGGGGCGATCAAGGAAGTCAAGTGCATGCTGCTCACTGTAAGGGGGATGGAGGGAGCGAGGAATGAAATGGGATGCACTCGCTCATTGCGTTCTGGTTCTCTGCCAGTATTCCACACTTCTCTTCCTGCTCTTCGTCGTCTTGCTCGTGGCTGGGATCTTGGGGTACGTGTTCCGGGGCAGGGTGGAGGAGTCCATCGATGGGGCCATGAAGAAGGCCTTGATGGAATACGATGACGAAAAGGCGGACCCCATCAAGATTGCTTGGGACGATGCGCAAAGAAAGGTAGAAGAAACGTTGACTTTCGTCTTCATTAAATGGCATGTACTTTCAGGCACGCCTTTCATCATTTTTTGTCGTATCCCTTTCTGAAGTTCAAGTGCTGCGGGATCGACAAGGCGGAAGACTGGAAATTGAACGATAAACTCAAGGGCCGTTTCCCGAGCAGCTGCTGTCGGGTCGAAGGGAACGATGTGAGTCTTCTTCGTGGCTTGCAGATTTCAAACTGCAAAGCGGCTTTGCTGATCGTCATGTCCCCCACTCCATTTTGCTTTCGCAGAAATTGAAGTGCGAGGATAACGAGAGCTACACATGGAGTGAAGGATGCAAGAATAAATTGGAGACTTACGTCCAGGATCACGGCACTGTCATCGGGGGCGTTGGGATCGGCATCGCTGTCCTTACGGTTCGTTCCTCGATGTTGCTCGATGTTGCTCATTGTTGCTCATTGGCGTTTTTTTGGCGGAGGGAGTGATCGATGTGAATTTTTTTGATTCGTTCCAGCTGTTGGGGATAGTTTTTGGGTGCGCCCTAAGCAAGTCCGTGGAGTGAATTTCCCTCGACTCGCGCCTCGACTTTTGAGTTTCACATAGTGAGAGTGAAAATGTGTCTCCGCAGAAAACCTTTTGGCATTCGCTCGCCGGGCGAGAGCGGCCCCGACAAAGAGGCGACCGTGCCGCTCATCAACGTGGGAATCCCGAAAATCACCTGGAGATGTGTGCCACTGCACCCCTCAGATCACAGACCGTCGTATATGTCCCTGGAACACTTGTGATTTGTTTCTGCTTTCTCTTCGTGTCTTTCAGTCATTTCCTGGGACTCGAGTCCCATGTTTCAGAACAAAATCTGCAAATGAAAAAGTGTTATCTCTTCCACAGCTTTCACGCCCAAGCAATCGTTTCCTTTTCCGCGTTTTTTTTTTGTGCTCACCAGAATGCTACTAGGAGGCTGTTTAGCATCCTTATGGTTCATTCAGTTCTCAGGAGTTCAAGGACCATTTTCCTTCATCATAAGCAGGTTTTTTTTTAGATGCTACGTTTCCTTCCTCAAGAGAAGATATCTAATATATATAGACTATCGTGCCTGAGTGTCTTCTGATGCTGATTATAAAGATGCTCTAGAAGAGTTAGATATCTAAAACTTGGTACACAAATGTATCTCTTGGGATGCAGAGATTAGAAGAAATCCGACTTTGGAGTTACATGCCGTGGGGCAAAAGAAAATGTCAAGTTTCAGAAGCATGGCCTCGGAACATACGTACTTTCGGGGGAGACGTTTTCTAATACTTTTTTTTTAGTTCTACCGAATAGACCGGAGATTGTGAGAAGTGAAACTTCATATATATACATATATACAGTATATGATTATATATATAATGCGCCTTGATGGGAACCAGGCCATTGTCTTACCAGGTAATCGATTTAAAACCCGTTCTTTTTTAAATACCCTTGGGGCACTAATTTCAGGTTAGAGGTCTTCCGAAATACTTTTTGCTTCAGTGAAATTGATAAAAATGTAAAGTTGAAACGCGATATGGGCGCACCTGCTGAGTCTAGAAGTTTTGTAAAAATGTCAAGTTTTGCATACGTGCGCTGGGGCATATTTTTTGGGGGTGACGATTGCAAATAACATTTTTGTCCACTGAATTTGACTGAGATAGAAATGTGAATCTTGGCATATCAATAACTGAGGCGATTTTGAGTTCAAAGAAAATGTCAGTTTTGTGGTACATACCTACAGGGCACAGGTTTTGGCTGTGTCCGCTTCTCCATATATATTTTTGCACCAGCAAAAACAGCAAATGTATATGGTTGAAACTTGGTATACACATAGTCTCCGAATACTGATTTTCGTAAATTTTATTTTTAGGTAAAACCCTTGAGAGCATATTGTTTTCTAAGATGTGAATTTCCCAGAAACATTTCATATTCAATGAAGGAGAGAACTAAAGAAAATTTATTAAAAGAAAATTGTGATTTGTTTCTGCTTTCTCTTTGTGTCTTTCAGTCATTTCCTGGGACTCGAGTCGCATGTTTCAGAACAGAATCTGTGAATGAGAAATTGTTATCTCTCCATAGCTTTCACGACCATGCAATCGTTTCCATTTCCGTGTTTTTTTTCGTGCTCACCAGAATGCTACTAGGTGGTTGGTTAGCATCCTTATGGTTCATTCAGTTCTCAGGAGATCAAGAAACATTTTCCTTTATCATAAGCAGGTTTTTTTTAGATGCCACGTTTCCTTTCTCAAGAGAAGGTATGTAATATTTATATATATATATACTGTAGACGATCGTGCCTGAGTGTCTGCTGATGCTGATTATAAGGATGCTCTAATAGAGTTAGATATCTGAAACTTGGTATGCAAATGTATATTTTGGGATGCAGTGATTAGAAAAAATCCGACTTTGGAGCTACATGCCCTGGGTCACCCATTTTTGGGAGATATTCTTAATGATATATAACGGAGAGCTTTGGGAAGTTGAAATTTTGCATGTTCATGCCTACTGGGACACTCAGTTCATGAAGAATGTCAAGTTTCAGACGCATGGCCTAGGAGAATTGCTACTTTCGCGGTGACATTTTTTAAATAATTTTTTTTAGTTCTACCGAATAGACCTGAGATTGTAAGGTGAAGCTTGATATTATAAGTATGATACCTATTGGGGACCTGAATTCAGACAAATTCAGATTTTGGAGATAAATACCCTTGCTACACTAATTTTTTGGTGCCGGCGTTTGATAGTTGGCCTGCTGCTTTCCACCGGTGTCCGCACTTTTTCTCGTCCTGTGGCAAGGAACTGAGACTTATTGACCGAACTGTGGCGTCCCAGACTAGCGGCTAGTGTTTAATATAATGGAAGGAACATTTAGCAACATTTTCGTCGAAATGAGCAACATTTTAACTGAAATGAGCAACATTTTAACTGAAATGAGGAACCTTTTAGTTGAAATGAGCCTAGTTAAACCAAATAATGTACTTTCGTTTTTTCGGTAATTGTGAAAAAGAATTATATTTGTTTACTTCGCCTGTTGTGAAGAATTGTAAGCTTAAAGTAAGAACGAAGACTTTCTTCTTTGATGATAAAAAGTAAATGACATGCATTATCAAAGTTTTTCCAACCTTTGCTTGAAATTTGGCACACGAACCCCAATAGAGTCACCTCATGGGCTTACTAAATTTCATCAGAATCGGCAGCCTACAATCAGAATGACGACTGACCAAAAATGAAAGCTATATTTTATTTTGGCCCACCCTGTGCTACATGTGAAAAATTATAATATAATGGGATTATTATGGTCCCCATGGAAAATCGTTCATTTATTTATTTTTCCGGAAGACGTGGTGTTTACACAATTGGGTGACGCAACAGTACAATGTCCCGACCTAGCAGGAACTTCCAACTTCACGAATGAGAATTCCATACAAGCGAATAGTCACACCTCTTCAGGTGTGCCGAAGAAGTTCTTACGGCTGATATAGTTAGATTCCTCCTAATCGGTTTTGATTCGGTTTTGAAGCATGGTCTTGTAGGTTTTGTCCTCGTGATCGGAAGTTGTTGCATAAGTCTCTGCTATACTGGGAACAGGGGTGGACTATATTATATTCCTTTCCCATATTTAAATCGCTTCCCTTTTGAAAGTTTGTGTCCCTCCACAGCGATGGACTTGGCGCTTTCGAATTCTGTCCCGTGGTAAGAAACAGGCCATTCGTCGACATCAGACTCGTGTCGTGCTCCGGGCGGGCCAAGCCATGCGTCGGATTCGTAAGCTCCTTTCACCTTGATGGCGTACCTCTTCCACCCGGTAATACTCAGATTTCGACTTCCAAGAAAGAAAACCAAAGTGGATGAGCGGATTTCAGTGGATGAGCCAAGGCCTTCAGAAATGTGCAATGTTCTCTCAGGTTGAGGTGGAAGAGGGATTAAAAATCGACCGTTTGCGTTCAAAACCGGATTATTTGTTATTGGGGGTCCCCAAGGAGGTGCAGAGACGGATCACACGGTCACATTCGTGCTTAGCCAAAAGCCGAGAATTTATGATTTTTGCGCAAGAGGAACCTTAAGACGCATTCTGGGGCTAGCGTGTATAAGATACGGGGTCATTGAGGGGAAAAATCGATCTCCGTCAGAAAGTGCAATTTCATTCAAAGGTTCGGGAGGAGAAATCATGGCGAGTATTGCATCGACTCCTGACGACTCGTATCTATAGAAATGTTAATGAATCTTTTCATGGTTTTTCACGCGTAGATGTCAGAGGACGTACTCCGCTGAGAGTTGTGCATATGTCTTTGGATGCACTGGAATGAGCGATGCCACCGACCCCTTTTGAGCACCACGGCAACTCTCGTCTCCTCGTCCATCCGAAAGATGGCAGGACGGGAGCGAATCTGGGGTTTTCCGTGAAATTTGCCTCCCGCACGTTTCGTGAGGCCGACGTGTAAATTTCATATCACAGAGGCGCATCATCGGATCCCCATCTCGAAGCGTTTGGCCTGTATAACTGTCACCAACACACAAACACGCAATTGCCGCTCGCAATTGCCAGCTTGCAGTCAGGATCGCGCACGTTATATGTTTGACCTGCTGGCCTCCAGTTTGAATTAAAAGTCTGGAATCTAGAGGCTCTCCTTCATCGATCTTTCAGAGAATGTTTCACTATTTTGCCTTGAAGGCGGGAAAATCGGGAATAGACCATGGGTCAAAGTTATTTGCCCCAATTTCGAGCACATTTTGTCGTTTTTCTCCGAAATACCCTTTACTCGGTGAACGAGCGTTGATATGAGGATCGACCGAGAGGTTCACAAAAAAATCCCCTGCCTGCTTTTCACTGTGGTGTATTAGGGGGCCGATATGGCAGGCAGGTTTTTGATCATTCGACTGCTCCTAGCAATTAGGCTCCTTAGGTCTCCTACTTGCTAGGAGACCTCGAGAGTCAGCTTCAATTTTCGTTCGAGAATCGATTGTCTGAATTTTCTGATGATTTTGTTTCTTTACCTGCTGGCGGAGAGTTCCGGAATTAAATCCGTGTGCATTCCGTTCGCCGAGAGGCCATCTCGGGAAAACGAAAAGATTTTTTTTGGTTAAACAATGGGTCAAGGATGACTGTGACTTCTCTGCACTTCTCTAAGGGGCCCCTTCGACAATTACTTCTCAGACTTTGATTCCCAGACGGCAGATCGTTCCTCTTTTGCAATCTTAGCATGAAAAGGACTTATGACATGCGGACTCAAAACTTGCGTGGACGTCCCTTCCCTATTTCGATATATTTATTCACACCACAAATGCGACGCGACACGCTCGCGATCATTGAAGTCGAGTCCATGCGTGCTTTGAACATCCATCCACGGGAGGGACTCTCCATACCATGCTTCGATGGCCAGCCTGCCGATGGGAATGTCGTATGAGTAAAATTATTGAAATTCGAATATAACCTTAATTGAGCTTTGTGGCTCCCGCGGGACGTTATTTTGTTTGCGGCCCTGCATGGGTTCTGCCCATGTCAGGGTTGGGCCCTCATTGCCCTCCATTGTATTTTAGGGGTGTGATCCCCTTACTTCCGGCCACGCCGTCTTTCGTTTTTCCGTCTCGTCGGTGGTCCTGTGTCGCCCGTCGGGGGAGTTCGTCCTGGGCAGTCCCTCTCTTCAGCCGTGCCTGAAGTCTTTTTTTCTTGTCTGCCGTCTGTCGCCGTGCCTGCGATCTCTTGTCTGACGCTGTGCTCTTTTCCGTCTTGCTAAAGACTCTCAAGACCTCCTCAAGATTTCAATTAACATCTGTGATATTTATTATTTTCTCTTAATTTAACTTTAATTAAATATTTGTTGTCCTCGTTGTTTTAACACCGTTTTATTATTTGTCATCAGTCGTCTCCTTAGACGGCTTATC
>CAJPEV010005988.1:0-12073 GCA_905338385.1 Darwinula stevensoni
TATCGAAATGGGCGAAATCGCCTCTTGATATCACTAACTCTCTTGACTTGATTGCTTCTCAACATCTCTAACTGGGCCTTTTCATTGCGCAATGATAAACTTTCTCTACAGGATCAATTTCCATTTGAAGGGGAGGGTCCTACCCTTTCTCAAAATTGAGCTGGGGCGAAGATGTTTAATAGATTTCGCAGTGTCTCCTTTCCCCTGCGGGCTCACTTCGATAGATAGCATATTTAAAAAGCCATAAACCTCCAACAGGTTTCTTACCAGACTGGAAAACGAAGTTCCCCCTTTTCCCACCTCCCTTCACTTTCCACGTTTTGCATTCGACCGCCTCGAGATATCAGTGTAGTCGTTCTGTTTCAAAACAATTGACGTTCGAATTTTTTACATTAATATTCAGCTACTTAGGCGCATATCACTCTAATTCTCTTGTACCGTTCTCTTTGAGATGTGTTGTTTGATGCACATGAATGAGGCATGAATAAAGACTCCTAATCATCAGGGGGGTGGGAAGCTGCTTCTGTGCAGTTAACTTACTCTGAGATCATAAATAACAAGCCGTTCTCCCCTCGTCAAACTTGCCATGGGAAGTGACAGGCCTTTTCTCTCTTCCTCCATCTTCGATATTGCATTCCTTGGGCATGATAATGTCTCTTGGTCCTCAATTTTTTTTTCCATTGTAAGGACTCGAGACCACTCTCTGCCGGGGGAGGACGGGTTTAAGGAATCCATTTATCGGAGAAATCTAAAGGACGTTTCACACTTTGCATGCCATGCGTCCTTTGTGTCAATGCTTGGGAAGGGAGGCAAACGCACGCATGTCCACTTAAATTCAAGGGTTTTGTGCACGTGTGCGACAGAAAGGACGCACGACACTTGTGTAACACCCTTAACCGTAAGTGTGTAACACCCTTAACCCTAAGTGTGTAACACCCTTAACCGTGTGTAACACCCTTAACGCGCTCACGGCCATGTAACGCATGGTGATACATGATTACAATCGCCTCAGGTCCTCTAATGGTGGGATAGTGAACATTTGACACCTTCCCGTTACATACGAGCGTATGATAGAAAAAGTAAATGATTTGGTTTTCATCTTCCTAGTTTACAAAATCAATTATATCTAATGTCAAGTTGATGCAGCAGTATTAATACAGCAAACTTTCTATTCGGTGGAGTCGCAATAAGGCATAAGCCAATCAGTCAAAATACCAGTAAAATCTTGGCAAGCCGAAGTGTTCGTAGAACGATACGACCTTTGTCAAGGGGAACAAGAGGGAGAGGTCCGCACTAAAAATGGATCTTTTATCAGATAGAACCACAAGTGGCCGGTTTCCCTAGCGAAAACGACGAATGCCAGTTTTTCCATATCGTGTTCGTGCTATTCTTAGAAGAGGATGCAGTAAAGATGATAATTTTTAAAAACCATTGGCGCGTGTTATTTTTTCCCGCTAATATATAGTAGGAAACATAAGAGATCAGCTCTGTTAAAGAGCTGATCAGCACGATCGTTTTGAGTGTAAAATGCGTCCGCAAAGCGTCTCAATTTAAATTTAAGTGCCTAAATGTCGAAAGCTTCAAATGAATGACACCGGACTAAGGCTAACATCCACTCCGCCCCACTTCTGGATTGCCAGTGTAATGACACATGGGGGGAGGGAGGGGAGGCATGTACCATAGTACATAGTATAGTGCAAAATTAATCATTTTCCTCGAACATGAATTTGAAAAATCACGTATTGTACCTAGCATTACAAACAAATTTACAGGACACGGGTACAGTAAAAACCTCTTAAACAGTGTTTGTCAACCGTGGGTCCGCGAAGTTATGCCTTGGCCAAAATCAAATAACGGACAAAAGGAAAAACAAATTTAAATGAGATATATGTGGACCCCATTAGCTAACTTTAAAAATAGCCCTCAAAATTACATGATTAAATTAATGCCTAATTTGAGAAGCGTGCACATTTTTTTGATAGACGGGAACTGCGCGGACCCTTTTTGCTATTTCAAAAGTTCGCAAGTTGAAAGAAAAGGTTGAGATTCTTTTTGGCTTTGGAAGATAGAATTTCATTAGCAGGGAAAAAAAAAAGCTTGTTTTTTTTCTCCTGCATTACCAAATGAGCCCACATTCCTGTTGACTATTGAGTGTATCGACAGGAGTGAAAATAAGGTTTTGACAGGGCTACCCAACGCAGGTGAAGAGTAGAGATCAACCGATATATCTGTTGTCGATATGTGCACTTCGGTGAGTATTCACATCGGCCCTTTCGTGCATTCCACTTTTGGTCGATCAAGAAAATAGTTCAGTATGATCTATCCAGAAAAAGAAAACATTTACTAAAAACTAGCCTTTCTGCGCCAACATGGAACACCTGGCTCGAGTGATCAAGCCAATGTGTTGACTCCCAGTGAAGGCAGCTGCATAATCTGTGACTGGAAGCTGCAATAGAACCTGGAAAAACTGTCGAGTGCATGTTTAGACATGAAGGTCAAGGAACACTTGACAATGCTGCAAAAGAATAAAATTATGATGATGTACGCGAAGGTGAAAAGCAGGTGCAGGATAGTGTTCCTGTTTGGAGCCCATATTTTCCTCTGAAAGGCTTTGAAGCGTAATTGCGAGACAGTCACACTCTTCGTCTCCGCGTACATCAGCATAATTAATTCTTTTGCTGCAGTCAGATGTTCCTTAACCTTCATGTCCAAACACACTCGACAATTTGCAGCTTATTGCAGCTTCCAGTCACAGGTTAAGCAGCTGTTTTCATTGGGAGTCAACATGCACCAAAATAAGACCGTCATCATTTCGTGGCCCATCCTGTATGAAGATTAAGAAAGCAAGCCAACCGTCCGAAAAAGCGAGACACTGGAGAGTGATAGTAAAACTAATTTTAAAAAGTCAGATTTCATGGAAAGGGGCAGTAGGATGCTGAACACAGGAGAAAAGGACAACGAGAAACGCCAGACGTGCAAAACACACACGCCGAACATCTCATTTCCATTTCATAGGATAGAATGGTTTTATCCATTCGTCTGCAACTTTTACAGGAATTCCAACTGAAGGAGAAAGTCACACATTTTCACGTGCACATTATGAAGAGGGGAGGAAAAAAAACCGGGTTTATCACCTGCCAAAGTGCTCTTTTCTTTCCCCCTCCCGCGGGTCTTTGTTCCATTACTCATCAATCACGCGATCCGTCAGGCATCCACAAATTTTTACTCTGGGGAAAGAGCAACGAGGAGAACCATTCTCTTTCACAATGCAGACATCGATATCAAGTGTCAGCCTCAGCCGTGGAGAGAAGGTGATCAAGCACCCGTTCTAAAAAACTAACATCGCTTTTCCAGTTCGTTAGGTAACCAGTTTCGGAGTGTCTTGGACGCAGTTCAATTCGTCATATCAAATGTGATTGGGAAAAATTGGATCGGGAGGAAGGGGGTGAGGAAGAGACAGAATAGGAAGGGACGAGTTGGTAGGGCGATCTTCAGTCTCATCAATCAGTATTGAATACGCCAAGGAGGATAGCAAACCTAATCTGCGAAATAGAAAACGAGGCCTCTTAATTTTAATTGAATCTACTGAATTCAAATTTTGTCAGCCATGTCGGGTTCATTTTGAATAAAAGCCATAAAAAATAATCATCGATTTGATCTCAAAATTCGTCCAAGAAAGGGGTTCGCCCAATTTAAAAAAAATTCTGGCTAGATACATAATATCACACTTGATATCAGCCAGACGGTAGGCAATAGGCGAGTTCAAATTCGGTGTTGGTGTTCCGTGTAACACCATGTTTTCCCGGTGTTTCACGTCGGTGTAACACCAGGTTAAACACGAAATGCCACCTCAATCCCAGTTCGGTGTTGGTGCGAAGGGGATTCCTATACTTCATTATTGAGTGTTACACTGATCCCTAGGGGTTAACACCAGAGCGAGTTCATAAGCAGCGTTGGCAGCGTACGTGATTGGTAGAAGGTAGAGGCGAGAACTGTGCGAAATTTTAAGAGATAAATGAAAAGAGGTTCGAGATGTCGCGAACACACACACGTTATATACTTTATAACATGGTGCCTCAGCGGAAGTGCCATCATAACGTAACTCTACTACTGTCATGCTCAGATGGAAATTTGCGACATCATCAAATAACTTCAATGACTTGCAAGATGGTCAAATATACACTTCCTCATACGCCTAATTACAATTACAATACGCCTAATTAATACGTACTATTTAACAACTCCGTGAAACATGTAGTCCAGATGCGCATAGCTGATATTATCTCTAGTTGGTCATTTACGCACAATATAAATTAAAAGGGTACAACAGTGAGCTCGAAGCTACACAAAGCATTTATCAATCACTCTGACCATAACCAAGGTACATTTTACCTCGAGATGCTCATTTTTCCTGTCATACCCAAGTGACTAATGGTTAGTTGTAGGTTTCCTAATAGGAAGATCATGACAACAAGTGTACCTGAGAGGAAAACTGCGATACTGCCATAATAACTTCGTATTTGCTCCACTTCACTCTACACAAACTTTTCTCATCATTAAATCTCAATTTTTTTCCATAAAACCCATTTTTAGCCCAATAATAAATTCACTCTCTTAACATCCAACAGACCCGTTCCTAGCTGAATGCTGGGACAGGCAGGCAGACGCACGAGGGCACACGCATGTCCACTTATATATTTTCAGGATTTCAGGATAGTGATATCAAGAGGCGATTTCGCCCATTTCGATATCACGTGTCGAGGTCGAGCGTTCCTTAATTTTAGGGTAGACCTAACCCTCTTAAAGCTATATATTTTTGTAATTATTTATTTATTTTTTTATTTGACTATCCAAGTTGCTTACTGTCTAGTACCTAACGTCAACATTGCCCCCCACCTTATTGCCTGTCCAAGAAAGCATCTAGTTTCTTCTTAAAGATAGTCACAGCGCGGGGCAGCCACTACTTCGTCATCTAACGCATTCCACGCCTTCACCACTCTGCAAGTAAAGAATTCCTGTCTCGACCTGAGCCGCACCTGCGGTTTGCGCAACTTAAGTCGGTTACCTCTCGTTCTCTTGCTGTCATCAAACTGGAAAAACCTACCACACTCGACATTACCTATTCCTTTAATTATCTTGAAAGCCTAGATGAGATCGCCCCTCCCTAACCTTCGTTCGAACGAGTACAGTCCCAACACTTCTAAACGTTTCTCGTATGATAGTCCCCTGACCTCCTTAATAATTCTAGTGGCCCCCTTCTGTACTCCCTCGAGCGCCAACAAATCGCCCTTATTTGTAGGCCTCCAAAACTGGATGCAATATTCCAACTGGGGTCTTATCAGCGCCGCATACAACGGAAGAATAACGCGAGATGTCCTACTTGCAACCGACCGACGAATGTAACCTAGAATCCTGTTGCATTTGACCACCGTCGCTTGCGCGTGCGAGGAAAACTTGAGGGCCTCATCGATAGAAACACCTAAATCTCTCTCCGTTTGCCTCATCCAATTTAACATCGCCGAATGTGTCGAGAGACCTACCGTTGTTTCGACCGACGTGGAGAACTTTACACTTACTTTTATTAAACCTTATGAGCCATTTCTTGCTCCACTCGTCCAAGAGACTTAAATCTCGCTTGGCTCTAGCCCTATCCGCCTCCCCCCTTATGGTAAAACCAATCTTGGTGTCGTCGGCAAATTTACTTATCTTACCCTCTACGCCGAGATCCAAATCATTTATGTAAACCAAAAACAGAAGCGGTCCAAGGACCGAGCCTTGAGGGACACCGCTTGCGACTCCGACCTCCTTCGACGCTTCCCCATTTATCATCACCCGTTGCTCGCGTCCTGTCAACCAACTACCCATCCACTCGCTCGTCCTACCCTGTATCCCGTGCGCCTCCAGTTTAACCCTCAACTTCTTGGGAGGAACGGTATCGAAAGCTTTCGCGAAATCTAAATAGACGATGTCCACNCAGTTCGGTTTTAGCGTACAACACGACTCCTCCCCCCTTTCTGCCGAGCCTATCCTTCCGCAAGATGTCGTACCCTTCGATCTCGAATTCCTTATCCGAAATGTGAGAACCTCCCCAAGTCTCGGTTATTCCGATGACATCGAAACCGTTGTCCAGTGCCCGCCCCCTGAGCTCGTCTATTTTATTACGTAAGCTGCGTGCATTCGCGTAGAAACACTTGACTCTTCCCTGCCTTTCCTGCACACCAGTACGCGGCGGTCTAAAGCTGCTCGTAGTGGCTGTCCCTTGCTTGTGATCCCTTGCCCCCCCATCTACAACCCTAAAAAGGCTCATTTTCCTTCATGATAGCCAATCCGACTGCTACCGCTCCCTCTTTCGAAAAATGTACTCCATCCCTAGCCATCGGACTTCTACAACGACTCGAAGCCTCTCTAGTGTCCAGAAACACTGCCCCCTCCGCGATACATAACTCTTTCAACCTGTCTTTAACCCCTTCCGACCTGAACCACGTGATTCCTCCCTTGTCTAGCCTCCCCGGGATCGCGCATACCGTCACCCGCACCCCCGACCTTGCCTCCCGACACGCCCTAATAGCCTGCCTCAGCCTGCCCATGATGAGTTCTGAGCCAGACTTGGGAGTATCGTTGGTCCCTACGTGAAGGACCACCGACACTTCCTCGGCTGACTCGGAGCACACCACCGATCCGATCCTATCCCTAATGAGTTCGATCCTAGCACCGGGATATTTTAAATACTTTTACTTATATTAATATTTTTTTAGAGAGCTTATAGGGTTTTCACAAAACGCGTGGAATTGAGATGAGCTCGAATGAAAGCGCTAGTCTTGCGTTTTATGAAGTTAGGGGATACGCGTCATTCTGCCTACTTGCCCAAGCAATGAGGCAAAGGACTTATGACAAGCTAAGTATGAAACAACCTTTAGTGTTTGTGGTAACGTTCGTATTAATGTTAGTATCGGTGTTGGTGTTAACACCAAAGCTGGTGTTGGAGGAAGCTTCTCGACATTAACACCGGGAGATAACACCAACACTTCCTTTGGACTCGCCCATTGGCACTTAGTTTTGTTTTATAGGTTCTAATTTGAATTCGGAATATGGCTGAGATCAGTGGGAAGCCCTTACTGTGCAGGTAAAAAAAGTGAAGTGTGGAAATTCCTACGAGTGGGTGAAGATTCCAAAAAACCAATGACTGTCACGCAAAGGTTAGATTAAGATCATTAGCTACCAGTGAGTAATACCTAAAATCTATGGAATCATCTTTACAATCGTCATCCATCTCCATACAGTGCAAATGAGAAATAGAGCTAAGGGGGGAGGAAGATATGGAAATTCAAAAGCCATGCAAGCTAACCAAGTGGAAAGTAAGGCCCCAAAGATGTTGTAATAGATTCAGGCTCAAGGCCTGATTCAGATCCATCACCATTAGGATTGCAACAGTCAACACTGGGTGATCTGTTCAACAGGCAGAAAAAAGTAATAGTCCCTCTGATCATAAGTCAATAAAAGCCAACAAATTGGTCCATAATATGATAGAAGACTTGTCCCCCCCCCAAAAAAAAAAGTGGAGAACAATGGATCAAGAAGCTAATTCCTGAATCCCAACCATGGTAAGCTCAAGAATCAGAAAGGTGCTATTGAACAATCATGTCAGAGTGGGACAGTGAAGTACAGTGCGCAAAAATGACATTGATGGAACATATAAAATTTTGAGCTATGCAACAGGTTGTTAGACAAATTCTAGTTGTAATGTGTCCATGTCTGACAGGATACTGTATTTCAGGAGTGGAAATGACATTCAAGGGTACTTCAAGAGATTTTCCGTGGCAGGAACATCAGGAAAATGCAAAAAGGTTATCTCAGCAAAAAGTTTTGCTTTTATTTTCTAGCAAACTACAGGGTGTCCTATAAGTCCCTTTACCCTCAAGTTTATTTTTTTCAGGTGATTTACAGTAACAATTTGTGAAGATGGCAGAATATATGAGGGACAAAAACCCCTTTATATTGCTGAACGAGTGTTATTAAATGTCACAATAAATGTAAAAATGCATAAATGATTAATTGCATAAATTTCATTTTGCTACCCTATTCTACTAGGAAAAGGTTCTGGGGTAAAGGGACTTATGGGACATCCTGTATATTGAAACAAGCATAACTGTAATCCTTTCATCTCTCTTCAACAAAGGCACAAGTTGGGCAACTTTGCCACACATTTTGGAAGTTTCAGGCCTTCAATAACTATGATGATTCAAAATTTACCAATGATCACTGGAAAAACAGCAAATGTCACCCAAAAAATTATTTGGCCAATACACAAGTCTATCCAAAAAAGCTGCTATCCTACTAAGAGTTAGAGTATCCAGCTGATGTTTGGTGCAAAATGTATTGATCCTTCTTTGCTCAAATTTTCATCCACAATTAAATTAATGAGGATGCAGAATTCTCTCTTACTGCTAGCCACACTCAAGGGAAATCGACAGTTAGGAATACTCCATTAATTGGTGAGAGAGATTTCAGTTTTCCTCTGAACAATAAAAAAAAAAATGTCCAAATGTGATGGGCTTGAAATAAGCCCGAGGGCATGAACAAGCTTTAAAAGGGGTCCGAAGCCGCACTAGAGGGGGATTCCACGCCAGACACGGAGAAGTTGCGTCTGAGGATTCCAGACTGGGCAGACCTCCAGAACAGTTGTGCAAGAGAAGATGAGCACTATGCGCCTTCCAGAGACAAGCCTTCCCTTCTTGAGGGGCATACTCGTCCTGACTTCCTACAATACACACCAGGACGTGAGAAGTGCATTGTCTCCATATCTACATGATTCTTAATATTGTTAAACTACTCTGTTTATGTTATAATAATCAGTGATTAAAAGGCTCAGGGTGTATAATGACTGACTCCTGAATCCTTCCTTGTTATCAAATACTAAGGCCGTGGGCCAGAGAGATCGAGACCGCCTGGGTCCGAATCACCCGCTACCACTTACTTCCCCTAAACTTATTGCACAGGAATCGGTATCATAATAATAATTTGCCAGCCTCCGAAGAGTAACAGTAAAAAGCACACACCGAACCTGTGACAATAATTTGTTTATTGAAGGAAGTCAGGATGAGTATGCCCCTCAAGAAGGGAAGGCTTGTCTCGTGCAGGAGAAGACGAGCACTATGCGCCTTCCAAACTGTTCTGGAGGTCCGCCCGGTCTGGAATCCTCAGACACAACTTCTCCGTGTAACTGTCTGGTGTGGAATCCCCCTCTAGTGAGGCTTTGGACCCCTTCTAAAGCTTGTTCAAGCCCTCGGGCTTATTTCAAGCCCATCACACAAAAACCTTGCAAACGTCCTTCATGCGAATATGCAAGGAAAATTTGATGGGAAAAACCACATGCCTGAGGATGAAGGAAACATATTAGCAGAAGAGATGGATTGCAGAAATGGATGGGTGGTGAGTAAGGATATGCTTACAAAACCTAACAGTGCTGCAGTCACTGCATCTTTGGCATGAAGGCCGGTAAGGAGCCCATGGGAACAGCAGCTGCTCTTGGAGCATAGGCACCAACATATTCATTAGCAAAAGCATCAACACTATCAGGACCACCTGGAACACAACCAGGACCTGCTGTAACATCAGTGGCTATTAAGAGAAAATAATTGGATGGCATGAGAGGTTGAAAGAATAACATGGAATGATTGAGAATCAAACATTCAAATTGTCCTGGGTTTGGTGGCAGCACACCTGAATGCCATTCTTATCACTATACTGTACCCCAGGAAAATTATCAACATTTAGACATAAAAAAGTGCCTGACAATGATGTGGTTTGCAAACCTTACACAATTCTTCAGTTAAATCTAAAAAAACTGAAAGTAGGAGCCCCAAGGGAGTCACCACCTGCACATGCACCAACACATACTCATTGGAGTACACATGCATACAATGCTTCTATGGTTTTAAACCATGGTAAACGAGAATTTTGAGGGGAAATAAAAAATTTATTGAACCAAAATGTATGTAATTCCATATCCCTACATACATACCTTACAAGCATGCAATTTGATTCATCAGTTGGACATTTCAATGCCCACAGTGCACAGTGGGACGAAGATGCTTTTTTTATGGCAAAAAAATTAAGCTTTTGAGTTAGGGAAGAGAGTAGTACCTGGTTGGGTAGAGCTAAAAAAAAAGTTTTTTTTTTTTCAATACTAAAGCTTTATAACTAAGTAGTTAATAAATTTAATAATAATAAATTAACCTTTTTCAGGAGCTCGAAAGGTGAAAAAAAGATACAGTACTCAAACTGCAGCCTGCGGGCCGCATTTAAGTCTTTGTTTTGCTAATAAATATCATTGCATAAGTGATGGTTGGGTTGACTGGATTTCCTTTTATTCTTACTATTTTTCTTTTAAGTGCGCCACGCACAAGTTTGGTCACATCTGTATGCAGGCCCCAGCTCAAAAAGTTTGAGTACCACTGATCTAACCAAATATAGAAACAGGAAGGAATACGTTTTCCGCAAGTTGTGCACTTGAGATGCAGCCAGTAACAACGAAAGAAATAAGCAAAAATTCAGTCAAGGTTTGACTTGGCAGGAAAAAAAGAACCTTGAACAATTCGTGCGCGAATCGGCAGTTTGACGGCATTTTCGTTATCAATGCAAGCATTGGGCGCTTCAGGACCATTCAGCACCTAAAAGATTATGAAAGCATGGGTTAGTCGCCGTTAGATATGCAGGATGTCTCATATCCATGTTTCGTCTCTCCCTTTTACGTCATGACTGGCTGGATATGATCCTTTGGGTTGACCAGACGCGGAACACGTCTCCTCCAAGGGTTGGGGGATGAAACAGTAACTATTGATCACCAAAAGCTGAATGGCATTTCGAAACTTTGGTTCTCGCCCAATTGGGCAAGCATGCACAATTGCAGATTGAGAAGCAAGGGTTTTCTCAGAAATGGATGAGGGGAGGGTAGTGGGTATGAGGTTGAGGCGGGAAAGCAACAATAGTGTGCGTCTTCTGGTTCCGTTCGCAGGACAAACAGAACCAATGCACTCCATTTATTTGTAGGGCTAACGTTAGACCTATGTCCAGACCTACATCACTTTTCATGAAAAAAGTATTAGAAAAGTACGCCAAGATGAGCAACGGTAAGCAGAAGTCGTGGTATGACATCGGTCATTGGTCAAGATACTAACCTTGCTTACTTACAGAGACCTAAGAGGGATGAATCAGTTTTTATTAGTATGCTTAGGCTTACATATCCAAATCAGCCCACGATGGGAAAAAATTCAACTGCCTAAGATTGCTTAGACCTTTGCAATGACCTGACGGAGGACATGCCTTTGTCCAATCTTTCACGAGATGATGTGAGGAAGGAACCAATCGAAGTTCTTTCTATTGAAAGATTAATGTTCCAATATCAATTATTATTGTTTATTTACCTCGATTATTTGCAATATTTAATTGTTGAACTACTGGATTTCTTCCTAGATTTCAGAAAAATTCCTAAGTGTATACTGGAATTGCTTCTCAAAAAGCCCAGTAAATGAACTCATTGCAACATACAATCTATGTGGTCTGGATGCAAATCGAGGAACTAATCCATATAAGTGTGGCACAAAGAACTCAGCGCCCCACTTGAAAAACCATCAGAGAAGTGTCTGAAAAAATTGAAGGCCATGCTAAGAGGAAGAGACAAATTGGTTTCAGTGCACAGGCACTTTTACAACCTGACTTCCTTCCTTCAAGAAGTGAAACAAGGAAGCAACTTGAAGAGGATGGTTTAGATGATCCAGGAATATCTTCTGTCTCATCACAAGCAACATCATCCTTGTCACAGGGAAGACCTAGATGTACTGCTGATGGATCATCTCAGTTACGACAGATAAGTAAGCAGGAGTCCATCTGGAGAGAACAGCAATAGAAGGTTAATGAACCCAGAAAATTACACCTTGATAGGTCTGTTGTAACGCAGGCGTGGTTGCCTGTTTCTGCAGACAACCACCTGCACTGGGTCCGTTTCAGGCGTTTGAAATGAGAGAACAAGAAAAAGATGGGAAAATAAAGTTCCTCTATTCCAATATCACAATTT
>CAJPEV010005989.1:0-12065 GCA_905338385.1 Darwinula stevensoni
TCGGGGTCAAGATATGGAGATCAGGAGGGAGACAAAATGCTCGCCATTCAAAGCTTCGGCACTAAAAGCATCCAATAGAGATCAAGTTTGACTTTTTTGAAGCAAAAGGGTGGTGAAATGATAGCTTACTCGTGTAAACTTTAATCCTGATCGACAGGAGGGAATTCCTTGCACGTGATGCCGGACACTCTTGTTTACCCTTGACTTCATTTCGCGAAAAGCGGAGATGCAGATGGGTCCAATAACCTCGCTGCCGGCTACTGGACGGTCCGTTTTAGGAATGAAAGTGGTGGGCGTGTTCACCTCCCACAGGTTTTGCTCTTGTCAACACAACTTCTCGGACTTCCTGACCTTTGATAAAAGCATAAATTCTCCCGGGGAGCCCAGAGATCCTCCCATATGTCGCTGACCCGCTTTACATCCGCTCTACGCAGGCGACTTGTGGCTTCTTTTTCTTATTCGATCTCACGTTCTTTGGTCCGATTAAACGGAATTTTGGTCCAAATAAGCTAATAATATTAGGCTTATGCAATAGGATTTGTTTCGGTTCTTTAGGATTCGGTCCGAATAAGCGGCTGGTCCGATTAAGCGGCTGGTCCGATTAAGCGGCTGGTCCGATTAACCGGTGGTCCAATTAACCGGATTCGACTGTATATCATATACATGATAAAATATGAGAGAATGAAGAATCAGCTCAAATTAATTCACTCACAATCAATATCATTGAAGGTCATGTTGAGGATGAGCTCAAACCCATGATGGAACAGCTATCATGAATGTCTTCAATGCTCATGAAAATCAGCCCACACAGAATTCTACTGAGCACATTCCCATTGGTTCAATTGAAATTCCTACACAGGTTAACTCAGGTTAGAAACCCATGCTCACTGATTGAAATTACTTTAAGTCCTTCCAGCATTGATTTTTCACTTAGATTTCATTACATGCATGATGAAAGCAAAATAACCTGGATCACAGTGCTGAGTGGCTTACTTCATAAGAAAACTTATGGATCACCAGTGAATTAAGTTGCTAGCATTGACAGATACTCCCACAGCAAACTAGTGTCACTAAATTTTTCAATGTTCTTCTTGACCTCCAATACCTTTCTAGAGAATTGATTTTAATGTTATTCTTAAAGAAAGCTTCAATTTTTTTTTACAAAATAATTTCCAAGAAATTTTCCCACTTAGTCAATATGCAAGAAAATCCAATTATTAGAAGTTTTAAATTGTTTTTTGGAGACAACCTACTTCAGTGCCCATATCATGCAAGAAAATCCTCATGATTTCTTCATCTTCCACAAAACACATTGACTATCACAAATCTGTATTTGTGTTACAATCTGCACATGACATGCCACTGGCAGAACTAAGTGGACCTTGAACCTGAACACACAAGGTTTTTGTAACTGTTTCACTTTTACATTGTAAGTTTCGTTCTTGAGGAATTCTCAACCATGCAAATGTTTCGAATAAGAGAATGACTGAAAATTTGATCTGGAGTTGAGGCTTCATCATGACAAAGCATTCCCAAAGCATAAAATTAAGGCAAGACAGAGTCCTTTTGAATAAGAACACCAAACAAGCTCATATGGTCTTATTTTTTCAGGATATTGGGTTGCTCATATTATTCCCGGTTTCCTTTAATGTAATTGGTGACTGAGCTGCAGTAATGGCTGGTAACAGAAACTCCACCCTTGAAAGCGTAGAGATTGAAACTTGGCAGGATGGAGATACATAGGTTCTCACACTGTCAAAGGAAGCTGGGTAGTACTTGTACCAATTGCTGGCCTCACATGTAAGGGTTCAGCATAACAGATGCCAACTGGAACCCTATTAGGAGCTTTGACCAGTCCTTGCTGGGTCCAAGCCTCAAGTACAAACTTTCCAAATCCAAATCTAAATTCTTGGTTGGGACATCCTTGGCTCATCCTGGTCTCAGATGGACTGCCTCCTAACTCTGTGAAGGTCAATCAAATGGGGCTTAGAATCAAACTTCCAAGGGACTCCACCAGGAAGGAATCTTGTCAATGGGATAAAACAGCCAAAGAGATACGTCAACTCATATGACACATCTGCAAAAACCTTTCCAGTAACAAGTTCTTTGTGGGCTTGAATTGATTCCTGTCCTTGAATGCATGCGAAATGACATACAGGTGATACTTGGACCAACTCTCCTTCAATTGCCAAGTCAGTAAATGGAACCATCCCTCATCTTGGTGATATCATAAGCTTTGAACCAATAGAGGTTCACCTCCCAGTTAGAGAGGCCACCAGTTCCAATGTCAGGCAAATGCCTCTTCTACCAATCTTTATGAATAATAAAAAAATTTACAGGAACCAGACAACCTCTTCAATAACCCAATCAACTCAGAATATTGCAGATGCAAAAAATAAATATTCCAGACAGAAATATGCAAGAAAGATGCAAGATATGCAGGTATGAACCTCACATTCCAAATAACCAGTGAGCCTCAAAAGGGACTCAGTCAAACCACAAGTACAGCTCATTAGCCCAGTACAAACTCAATAGCACACTAATTGCCAAAGCTGAAGGAAAACCTTCTTTGTTTTTAAAAATTTTCCAACCAACCAGTTAGCCACTTAGTTACTCATGATTTAAGATTCTGTAAGCCTAAGTCAAGACTTTAGAATTAAGGCCTGAGATAATAGAAAGAGAATGAGGGCCTAGCCCATAGCACTGACACTTCAGACCAAGGATGGGGGTAACACAACAGGAAAAGCATATCTGAATAATACATCCTATACATGGGATAAATGAGCACTGCACAGACACTTTCCTCTCATGAGCCTCATCAATACCTGAGGTATTAATGAGGAATCAACAGAAATACCAGATTATGTTATTCCAGACAGCAAATGTAAATTGCAAGAAAATAATTATCTGACACAGAAACAATTCCATTACAGCCCCTTATTTCCTGCTCCATCATCCAGGCTGCAGTGCAATTTTGGTGAAGATGAGCCACAAATGCATGTCCTCTCTGATACATTTGCAACAGAAAGGAATTAACAGGAAAAACAAAACTGGTGAGGACAAGTACTCATGTATTTTGTTGCATGATGAACTGCCGACTTCCCAGTCAGAGCTCAGGTGAATCACATTCAATTCAATGGGTCCTTTAGATGCACATGGTGTCTACATCCTAGGAAATTGTGAATGGAACAGTTAAGAACTCTTCTCTTGATACTTCCTATTCAAGAAGACAACATATTCATGCAGCTGGACACAATGATACTATGTGAAGGAAGGAAGGTTAATATGAGAGGAAAGGGGACCATTAGCTCTTATAAACTTGAAAGGGTTTCAGATTCTTGATGAAATAAGCCCTGAGATCATGCAGTGTCCTTCAGGGTTGCTCGATGGCTAGCTGACTTCAGCTTCTGAGGATGCAGATTCACTTAAGAACATCAAGTTGGAGAAGTGTAAAATCAGTGTAAGACTGATAATAAAAGAATGAGTATTATCAAAATTACTAAGAGTCTAACCTGCACCACACATCCCATCATTGAGAGGAAGCTTTGGAAGGCATCAGGGTATCACATCTTGAGGCAATCCATCATTGGTTATCATAAAGGGTGGTCAACAAAATATGCATGGGGTTACACGAACCAACCAGGGTCGGAGCAGGCCATGAGAGGGAGACAGGAATGGAATACAGCAATCACCAGTCCTGTCCTATTACATCTCCTTTCATAGCAATCCATTTAATAAGAAGACATTACTGCAGAGCTACAGCTTGAATTCCAAGTAGGAATCCACATGCTGTATGGGGAGGCCTGAATGACATTTAATGTCTCCAGCCTGTAGCACTTGCCACTTTCACATGCCATGGGGTTCCCTCTAGGTATACTCAGCTTATCAGTTCAAAAGTTATATTGGCACATTGATACACAATGTGGGGAGGTCCAAAAGTTCAGCTAAAATCATGTTTCTAGTGATCCTAAGTGGATGAAATTTTTTTTGTGTGTTCCTTAATTATTCATCCCTTTGTAAAAAAATTTTTTATCCCCACAGAAGGTCATGGAGACGAGAGGTGGCGCAAAAAGTGGCGGTGGTCAGCACGCAGAAGTGAAATTCTCAAAAGAGCAAAAACGGACGAGCATGCTCTACCAATTTCATTGTGGTTTCTCAGTGAAACAGTGCTTTAAACACCTCAAAACTTATCTTGGTGATGAAAGATTCGAATCCACTTGTGTGGTTTCGAAGGTTCCAGTATCCAAGAACCACAATGAAATTGGTAGAGCACAATCATCCGTTTCTGCTCTTTTGAGAATTTCACTTCTGCGCACTGACCACTGCCACTTTTTGGCCCGCCTCTTGTCTCCATGACCTTCTGTGGGGATAACATTTTTTTTTTACAAAGGGATGAATAATTGAGGAACATACAAAAAAAATTTCATCCGCTTAGGATCACTAGAAACATGATTTTAGCCAAACTTTTGGACCTCCCCACGTATATGCAAAGGCAACTAAAGGCCCTTGCCAACTATTGATACATAAAAGATCCAACTCTCATGTGTCCCAAGTTAAAAAGAAAGTAGCATGTCAAATTCACATTGTCAAAGATTTTACAGTCTACCTCAGAGTAGGAAATAGAAAATTCCCAATGTGGCAGTTGGAGTGCAGCTTCTCTGACAACTTCCTTCTCAGAGAGATGAAAAGACTGCTAATGGACACTGATGAGGATGCAATACACCACAAGGGAAGAATGACGGATGAAGGCAATGAGCAGATGTTGAATGTCTTCATATCACAGCTACAACAAACCTAAGGATGAGATAACACAGCTTAAATATAATCTGCACGAGGCCTATAATGAAAATGACAAACTGAGGATTTTGAATCAATATTTGCAAGAAGTTCTCCAGAGATTTTCTACAGGTAAAGCTCAGGTTGAAACTGAATTGGTCATAAAAGCAGCTTTGCACCTCTAAATATTCAGCATCATCCACAGTTCCAGTGAATGAAGGCCAATAGGTTTCTAAAATTGGCACATGGCAGTTGGATGTCCTGGCAAACTGTTCAGAGACAAGGAAAAAGGTCCTGCTGAGATGGCACTGATTCCTAAAAAGCTGCAGACTTTCAAAAGTGAGCATGTTCATTTTCTAAATTTAATTTGTTGCATCTTCAATTGAATTGCTCATTGCTAATTGCTCATTCACTTCAATTCATGACTGAGTAACAGTTCTCTATTCTAGTCCAGTGCTGTGAAAGGATTCTGTTCTTTTGCCCATGTTGCCTTTTTTTTTGCCTTCTCTCACATTTGTCATTTAGTCAATTTCTTATCCCTTGCCCCCTTTTAATTTGCTGCTTATGTTCATGTGTATAGCTTCTGTGTCCTGTTCAGTTCTGTGTATTTGCTGTCTCATTTTCTTTTATTTATCTATTATTATTATCATTAAAATTTTTTTCTCATCTTCTGCCTCTTTATGGGAGGATGTACATTTGTATTTTTACCACTTACCATGACAAACTCAATGGCCAAATGGTCTTGCATGAGGGATGGAAAAAAAAATTATGATAATAATAATTACTAGTTCATCTTCAACTCCAATTTTGAAATTAACAAACTATATTAACTTCAAGCCAAGTATAGAGTACATGGGCAAAATAAGTCCAGCCCCCTTCCACCAAACAATTTTTTCTTATCTCAAGGTTTTCCATGTAAAGCATACTGGATAACAGTGAATCATATGTGCAGCATAGGTACTGCTATTCAAATAACACCACATCATCTTACAGATGCCTATGAATGGAGGCTGGAAGAAAGTGAAACTGAGCAGTGAGAAAGAAAGGAAGAAATGCAACAAATTGGCTGAATACTTTCTGAGACAATCTATTATATACGTTGCTGCAAGGAGGGAACTGAGAGAGCACCAGCTAGTTGAGGTGCATCTCTGAGACAATAAGAATCTATGTATATATTTCCTGCATCCCAAGTTCTGCACCACTTGTATCAAATAAATGTAATTGCTTTTTCTTACTGGCTCATCCCAATCCAATTTTCCTTTAGGTGGCAGCATGGAACCAATCTGCTTCACCAGTTAGGATCCAGCATGAAAATCCAGCTGGAATTTTTGACAGCAGAAATTCAATTTTTAATCTGATTCATAAAGTACCTGAAGAGAAGTCAACTAAGTACTGTGACTCAATATTCTTGCACATTATATATATTCCACATTTTGGTAATGTTTTTACAAGTAGGCTGTACAGTCATTGTACAATTAGTAATTGTAATTAGTAGCTCTTTCTCCTCAACTCTTCCTTCACATTCCCACTTTCTGGAAATTAATCTAATATTCCCCTTTCCATTCCAACCTTCAAGCATCTCCAGGAAGGTCTTGAAAATCATTGGTGGCATACATTTCTGCAGCATGGTACCCGATACTGTGGAATATTTATGATGCAAAAGCCATCTGGAAAATGCAATTATCTAAATCACTCTCTACTCAATATACAAGGTGCAGTCAGAATGTCCATACTGCACACTTCTAGCATACATTTCTGGAATTAGTTGGAATAAATTATGGTTGGACAAAGTATTATGGCCAGTTGTGAGTCAGTCAGCACATTGTGAGCATTGTTGTTTGTGTACAGCATTGGTCTTTCGACACAGAGTTTCCCCTACTGTCCCTGAGCAATGGTGTTTGCAGAGGAAGAACAAAGGACTGCAATCAAATGTGTGTGACCTGTCAGGCCCCTTCCAATGAGAAAGTTCTTTACGCTATTTTTCTGGAAAACAGGGTTTAGTTCTAACATGTGTAGTTCCTAAAGGTGCAACCAATAATTGAAGCTACTACAAACATGTGTTACAAACTGAGCTTTTACCAGCAGTAAAAAAATTGCATCTGTCGAAGGCCATTGTCTGGTTCATTCTTCACCTGGACAATGCACCACCACACAAGACAGGTGTTGTAGGGAGATTTTTTTAGAATATGGTATCGAGGCCTTGCCCCATCCCCGTACTCACCGGACCCGGCACCCAATGACTTTTTGGCTTCCTCAGAACTCGAGGATTCGTTGCAGAGTAATATGCATGGCTCCTGACAAGCCTGTGGTGCTGCAGTTTGCCAGTGGTTTAAAAATACACCTGAAGAAGCATTTGCCAAGTTCTTCAGTGACTGGCAATGAAGGTGGAAACTGTGTGTAGGTAAAGCAGGTGATAATGTCAAGAAGTGACCACAGTTTCCATATTCAGAACTCTCGACAGTAAATGAGTTATGGCTCGATGATATGGACTTTCTGACTGCACCCTGTATTTCATGGAATCATGCACCAGCATGGTAACAATGGGGTAATCTACAAACAACAGAAACTATGCTGGCAAGATGAGAAACCAAGTTCTCCTGTGCTAAGCAATGGAAAAAACAAACCTTACAAATATTGGAGAAGAACTGGTGTTCCAGATCTGACTGGGACACTCTAGTAGGAAGGAATCCTTGAAGGACCATCAGAGAATGCAAGATAAAAGAATATCTGAAGTCAAAACATCCCAGGATAAATAATAACTAACAGAGAAGAGATCTACCACACAAAAACTTGCATGAAGAAAGAAGAACCTAAGAAGAATAAAATATGTCCTTTTTGTATTTCTGGTTGAGGGGGCATGTGCCTGACCAGCCCCTTTTGCTAGTGTTCTTAGCAAATTAAATTTCTTTGGTTCAGGGTGGGCCGACGATAGACCTAGCAAGTTGCTTGTTATGTCACTATCCATTTTCTACTCTTACTTCAAGTGCCTCATTTATTGCCCCCTTCCCCAATAATCCACCATTAGTCAGACCCTGTAAAGACTTAGGCCTAGCACTCGCACTTCCAAGCATGGAACCTAATTTAAAACAGTGATTTGCAAGCAAATTTTTACCACCTTGAACATGAATGCCTCAGACCCAATTCCCATATTTCATGGACAGAACACCCTCATCTCTTTGATTAAGTCATAGAATACCGCATACATTGTAAAAAGTGAGGGCATATTCATTTTCAATCACTGTATGAGCTGGATTTACACTACATCTATGTTGGGTTAAGGGGAAGCAAGAGAACATGTCTTAGGATTTTTTAAATCTGGAGCTCATAACTGGGGGCAAGTTGAGTGAAGTCTTTCCATCACCAATGGCAAGAATTACAAAGGTATTCTTTAAAGCTTATGGGTGCATTCTAGCTATCAACATAAAATTCCTGTATATAAGTAGCCCATGAGAAGGGACACGTGCAAGGAAAAGAGTAAGCATGTGTATTTGTCCAGTTCAGTGATCATAATTCAACTTTCATGAAATCATGGGTAACTTTCACTTTCAGTGCATGCAACCAGCCAGTCAAGGAAATAGAGAAGCTGAGGAAAGATTTGAATTTGTTGTTCAGGAAATGAACTTGTACTATTTACTTTGGTGTAGAGTAATAATACTGGTAAATAATCCCTTCTTGGAAGGAATACTTGAAATTGTAACTATCTACTTTTCAAAAGTAATGCATCCAACACTGTCAGCAGACTTTCAAGAGAAAACGGAGCATAGGATAGTGAAGGTAAGGTTGAAAATCCCCAGAATGAAGTATGATCCCAACTTCCTCAGAAGCAAATGGAGGAAAAGACCAAGAGACAAAAAATACTTACTAAAGTAATTCAAATGATATGATTATGGTGTTATGATTCCCATGACAATTTAATACCAGTACTGCATGAAAATTTGAGAAGAAAGAATAGATCAAATCATAGGATGAGAAGATACTTCCCAAGATCACAGAGGATGTGGGATAATGCTGCTTGTCTGACCCAAGCAATAAATGTCCATAAACCATCCCATTGGGAGTCAGATATATGACAAACCCAACTACTGCAATCAATGAGGATGTGGTCTACCATGAATAAATATGGAGAAAACAAGCAAAATGCAAATTTCCTCATATCCCAGCTACATAAGGAAAGGAAAGGATTTATCCTTGGAGGAGCACTATCCTACCATGACAAATTTGAGCCAATTTGTTGCCACAAAAATTTGCAGGTATTCAACTGGTGGTTGCATCTAGTAATTTTACATACCTTTTGTTTACTTAATTTTTAAAGTTTTTATTGAAAGGTTCTGCCATCTATAATGGCAATCAACTGGAAAAAAGTGCCACCAAGGCTACTGGTCATTTGAGTAAAACAGCTTTGACCAAGCAAAATACTTCCTAAATTATGACTAATCCTGAGTCTAAAGATGAGAGTGCAAATGAGGATGGTGATTCGGAACATTCAGTCATCAGATGAAGAGGAAACCGAAATTCCAGTTCCGATTTGGAAGAGACTCAATTGGAAAATGAAGTACCACTCGTACCAACTTGAATGAGCGAGCAAGCAGGTACCAAAAGGAGGAAATGTCAGGGCCAGACACTGAGATTCAAATTATACAAATTTAGGAATATTTGGATCAGTTGTTATAATACTTTTGAAGCCCTACCTTGATGCAGGCTACAACATTTACCTGGATAACTGGTTTTGTAACCCCATTCTCCTAGAAATAATGCATGGAAGGAAAACAGATGCCTGTGGCACTGTGAAGCCAATTAGAAAAGGAATGCCAACTGACTTCTCAAAGAAAATTAAGTCAGGAGAATTTGAACTTCAGCACTCCAATAAAATTCCTGACATCAAATGGCACCAGAGAGATGATCAGATGCTGGCAACCATCCATAAGCCTGAGATAAAGAATTCAGGAAAAGCTAAACACAACATGAAGAAGCCAGTCAAGAAGCCAGAATGTGTGACTGATTACAACCAAAACATGGGAATCATAGTTAAAAGTGATAAGCAACTAAGTTTTAACGAGTGTCATGAAGCCAATGAAAAGGTTAAAAAAAATTATCATGCAAATACTGGATACTACTGGGCTCAATGAACTCATCATCCACCATATAAAAACAGGCAAGGAGCTTCAACTTGTGGATTTTCGAAACAAACCCATTCACCATACCACGGCCGAACGTCATCGGCCTCCTGGATCGTCAAAGGCGGGAAGACCATCAGGAGACATCCCACTTCGTCCACCAGAGCACCACTTCCCATCTCCAGCTCCTCAAACTCCTCCAAAAAGATGAAGATCACAGTGAAAGTGCCATGTCTGTCAACATACAGTATAGCTTGAGCAAATGACAAAGAAAACATTGGTTATGTTTAGAGAATGAGCTGTTCACATTTGCATATACCTATGTTTCAAAGAATACGATATTCTAAGCATTAATAATGTGGGCAGAAAGGAAATGAATGCATTTGATATAGTCACTTTAATAAAATTTTTCATGTAACCTCACATAAGTATTCATTCTATGCAAAAAAAACTTGCCTTGCACTGTACATCCACAATTGAAAAAGCCACCTGCCATGCCATGAGCTTCATTATAACCTGAAAGAGGCCTCAAAGGAAAATGAGATAAAGGATCAATGTTGGCAAAAGGTTCTCCAAAGTTTTGCTACAGGTGAGGCAAATTCCGTGCATTTAAAAAAGTTAGTCATGGATACACCTTTGCACACCTTCAAATATTCTGTACCATCCAACAGGAGTAAGCTTTGTACGAAATACACAGGAAAAACTTGGAGCAACAACTAAAGTGAACATCACTGAAGTTCCACTGAATGAATGGAAAATGATAAGCAAAAAAACTTGAACTTACAAAAAATGACAACCAATCCCTAAAATATTCAAAACTTCAAGCATTGCAGGAAAGCATGCAGATTTAATGCTTTCAGAGAAATTCCATGACATGGGTCACCACAAGGAGAGAGCTAAGGTAAGATCAGCTAGTTTAGAGACAAGAGACAAATCTTTGTATGGCTTCCTGAAAGTAAATTCCTCACTACTGAATCAAATGAATCTCATTCTTACCAATGCATGAATGGATTGGAGCTAGAATGGCTCCAGTTCCTACTAGTTACTGACTGGAACCCCAACTGCTTCAAAACTTGAAGCCAAACTGACTCCTGACATATTCCAGTCCAACTTTCCCATTTATTCTAGTATGGACCCAGCCAGCAAGGCCAACCTGCAACCAAGATCCAAAACGAGAATCCCACTAGAATTTTGGACTGGGGCATCAGCAAGAACTTACGATGGATATGTCTAGTTGAAGAGATGCTAGAATGGGATTTTGATCCAAGTATCATCCTTTTAAAAGACATTGCAACAAAGGCTCGAGAAACCTGCGAGCAGTGATGGGCTATTTAGGCTTAGGCTTATATACAATATCAAGATTAAAACTTCGAACCATGGATGAGAATAAGCACACATTTTTTTAATAGCCAAAGGAAATGGATATCATGTGTAATCTGGAGCTTGGATAATGAATTCCTGTTGGCCAGTGTTGCAAGGCAGATGGTGAACTCACAGGTGTTTGCCAAGGTACACTATGAACCCCAATAAATTATGAAGACAGTCATGAATGTAAAAAAAAAGGTGCTTGGGTGCCCTACTGAGGGGAATTTTACCATTTGTGACAATATAAGCAACAGTGTGGTCAGAAACAAGTTTGGAAAGGTTCTAACTTTCACCAAACTCGAAGACTTCAAAAACACCTATTGCTTCATCAAGCAGGGAGGAAAGGAAAGAAAGTACAGTATTTGCACTATTCATATGCCGTTTGAATGCAAACCATTGTTTTCTATGGGCCTATTGACACCAACAGAAATAGTACTGTGTCCTCCAGTATTACATACACCCAGTGGAGGCCCCGCCCACACTACATCTTTGTACTTTAGTTCATTTCCTCTCACATTCTCTCTCACTTTTTCTCTTTCGATATTCCAGATTCTTGGGTGAAAAAAAAAACCATCAACCGCATGCGCGCGGTTGATTTTTCAACACACGTAAAACACAATGTCCTTTTAATAAAGTCAGAAGAAACAACGTTAATAACCTCCTCCTACGATTCACTGAATCGAATCTTCCGAAAATTTCGGCACGATCGCGACAGCGAAAAAAAAAAAAGTTGAAAAAGAAAAGTTCAATCAGTTCAACGTCCTCCCGACGGCCCTGAGCTGTCCATTCCAGTATTACATACACCAAGAG
>CAJPEV010005990.1:0-12054 GCA_905338385.1 Darwinula stevensoni
AAATTAGAAGAATTATTAGGTATTCAGGCTAATAAAATATATCAGCAAGAATTTAACGATAATTCTAAAAATTACCAAGAAAACAAAGAAATCTACGAAAAACTATTACAGTCCAAAGATGAGCAAATTGAATTATTAAAGCAGCTTTTGGAGAGGAAATAAGGTTTGTTTAACCTCACCCCCAGCCCCTCTCCAAAGGAGAGGGGAGCATTAGGGACGTTATTAACTACTAATTGCTAATTGCTAATTAATTAAACGGCTTCGCCGTTCGTCTGTCCCATTATTTTTTTGGGAGACTTGCGTTAATTTATTGATTTTCAGAGCCTTTGTCAAAGTTTAACCTGTCCCGACCCATCGGGAAACTTTGACAAAGGTTAATTTCTAACTGCTAATTTCTACAAAAATGTCACTCCTACGGAGTTACTCATCCCGTAGGGTCGGGACAGGTTGCTAATTGCTCGTTGCTCTCTGCTCACTGAACCGTGCTTATGTTTTCGGCGGTGGTAAAGAACGGGGAGGGTGTATGAGAATGGGTCTGTGGGCATTTAATCGAAAAAATTAGTTTTTTATCATAAAATTAAATAAACTAATTATTTTAGATGAGTTAGAAATTTTAGGAATTGCTTTTATAATAAATTCGGATGAATAGTTATATTTAATTTGAGGATTTATTTCTTTATTTATATTTGCTCCCTCAATATTAATTGTTGCATTTATAACCTCAAATAGATTGGAAGTTTTAATAAAATCAATTCTTGTTTCATATTGGTTATAATAATTAAAATAATCAATAATGAGATTTGAATTTTTCTTTAAACCAAGACCTACTCTAATATATTTGTTTGGTATTTCAAACTCTTTAATACTTCGGTAAGTAATGGAGAGTAAATAAAATTTTTTATCTAAAACCATAGAACCATTAAAAGGATATTTTGAATAAATTGACTTAAATTCTAAAATGTAGATACTATCTTTTTTTTCAGATAAACTCCAATCATATTTTTTTGGATATTTAAAAATGTCGATATCACTCAACTCAGTAACCTCCCGAAAGGCTAAATATAAATAAGGATAAGGATAGGGTAAATCGAAAATTATTTCCGGTTTATAGTCTTTTTCTTCATATATTTTTTGTACATTTTTATTAAAAAAATATTTTGATTTGTATTTCCTTCTGATAAATTATTTAAATTTTGTATTTCAATTTCTCCTGAAAAATAAGAAATAGTATCTGTTTCTCTAAAAGAAAGAAATGAGGTTTCAAAATATTTATTTTTTGTATCTAGTTTTCTCAAATTTAGTTTAATTTTTCTTAATATTTTTTCAACGGAAAGATTGCTAAATACTATAACTTCTGGTAAATTTTTATAATCAATAGCTTTGAAGAAACTAGTTTAGTATTTCGTGAAATTAAATAGTAAAATACAATTTTTCCAATTTTCCATTTTTAGAAATATTGCCTATAAAAAAGGAAGATTAATGACATAACAGCTACAGTCTGAAAATAAGCTACCCATAAAATTATGGAATATACAAAATATTGGCTTAATTTTAATATTCTTTTATATAAAATTTAATTAATTTTGCGTTTCTAAAAAATAATTAAACTCTTGAGCATTAAATATTTCATATTTATTTCTTTTTTTATTACGTACTCCGTTTTATTTGCTCAAGAAGAGCCTCTTGTTAAAGATGATAAATCAAACATTGAAATTATAAAAGGTAAAGAAGGTGATACTATTCATATAAAAGATTCTGGACAGTTAGAGGATATTGTTGATTATAAAGCTCAAACAATAACAAATGATTTCCCTCAAAAAATAAGTGAACTTTTTGATGATGCGGAGGTAAAATATCAAACTATGGCTATAAAGGCCGATTATATAAATATTGATTGGAATAGAAACTTAATTTTTGGTCGTGGTAAAATTGATGAAAATGGAAATATCAAAAATAAGATTTTATTTACTCAAGACGGAAAAGACTTTAAATATGAGAGTTTTAGGTTTAATTATAAAACAAAAGAAGGATTAGCATATGGAGTTTCAACAATAGAAAGTGATATGAGAGTAGATGCTCAAAAAGGAAAGAAAGCAAATGATTCTGTATATTATTTTATAAGAGCAAAAATATCGCCAGATGAATATTGGATAAAAGAAAAAGACTCCTTGGCTGATGTTCATTTCAATACATCTAAGGGGAAAATGATAAATAATAAGGCACTAATGACTGGTCCCATTCATATGTATATCGAAGATTTCCCCACCCCCTTGATGCTTCCTTTTCTTTATTTTCCTATTGCAGGAGATAGATCTGCAGGGATTTTATTACCATCATACGGGGAAAGAACAGATTTGGGTTTTTTCCTACAAAATCTCGGGTTTTATATCCCTGTGGGTCAATATTTTGATATTCAGATAACTTCTGATATTTATTCAAAAGGTAGTTGGGCAATTCATTCGCAATCCGCCTATAAAGTTAGGTATAAATTTTCTGGTAATTTTGCCATGGATTATGAAAATAGGCTTACTGGAACAAAAGGCTTAAACGATTATTCAAAAAATGTATTATATAGAGTAAATTGGTCTCATTCACAGGATATTAAAGCAAATCCTAATCTTACTTTTAATGCAAATGTAAATTTCTCTAGTTCTCAATTTTATAGAGAAGGCATCAATAATAATAATCTATTAAATGGAAAAGTATTAACAAATACTACCTCCTCTTCGATTTCGATAAATAAAAAGTTTGAGGATTTACCTTTTAATCTATCTTTAACAGCCAGTCATTCGCAAAATGATAACTCTGGAAGTGTTTCTGTGAATTTACCCACATTAGTTTTTAATGTAAATAGACTATATCCATTTGCTCCAAAATTTGGAGTAAAAAAAGGGTTACTTGAAAATTTTAATTTTGATTATCGCTTAAACGGAACAAACTCGATAAACACAACTACTGATAATTTTTTAACCTCAAAAATGTTTGAAGATATGAAATATGGGCTTCAGCATCAAATAAATTTGAGTACAAATACTACTTTATTTAATTATTTCCCCATAAATTTTTCCTCAGCCTATAAAGATGTTTGGGCTTTTGAAACATTTGATAAATTATATAATCCAACTACTCAAACCGTTGAAACGATTAATAATAAAGGGTTTTCAACTTATAGAATATTTAATTTAAGCACAAGCACAAATACAACTTTATATGGAACAAAGATTTTTAAAGACGGCAGTTTAATTAAAGCTATTCGACATACTATGCAGCCAAGTATAGGTTATAGTTTTACTCCCGATTTTTCATCAGAAAGCTGGGGATATTACAAAACATATAGAGATGCAGGTGGGAGATTACAATCTTATACTCCTTTTGAAAATACTGTATATGGAGCTCCATCAAAGGGATTAAGTAGTTCTGTAAATTTTAGTTTGCAAAATAATTTAGAAATGAAAGTTCGGAATAAGAAAGATTCTTTAGGTTTTAGAAAAATAAAATTATTTGAAAGTTTAAGTTTTTCTACATCTTATAATATGGTTGCAGACTCATTAAAATGGAGCCCTATAAGCATAAATGGCTCTATACCGTTTTTTAAAGATAAGGTAAGATTAAATTTTGTCGGCTCTGTAGATCCATATAAAATTGTTTTTCTTAATGAGAATAGCACCTCTGGAATCAGAACAGATAAATATGGATATTTTACTCTTTCTAATTATAGTTTTAATACAAATTTTACACTTAATAATCAATTATTTGGGAAAGCAGAGAATTATGCAGATAAATATGACAGAGTTGGGGAGATAAGATATGAGAAGTATTATTTTGATGACCAAGACTATGCACGTTTCTCTGTACCTTGGAGTTTAAATATCGGGTTAAATTATAATTATTCTAAGGGTACAAATAGAGAAGGCACTACAAATGCATCCATGAGTATGTCTGCAACCATTAGTCCATCGCCTTATTGGTCTATAACGGCTAATACAAATTATGATTTTGAAACAAAAAAACTTGCCTATACCACAATGACTTTTACAAGAGATTTGCGTAGTTTTTCAATTAATTTCTCATGGATTCCGAATGGACCATACAGAACATGGGGGTTTTATATTGGTATAAAGGCTTCAATTCTTAAAGATGCCTTGAAATATGACACTAAGAGCTTTAATCAAAATGCTGGTAAATTTACACAATAATGTCTGATTTTAAGTCCACTCCATATGCATCTTTAAAATTTCCTGAGTTTAAATATTTTTTAACCATTCGTTTATTTACAACTATTGCTTTTTCAATTCAGTTTTTAGTAGTGGAATGGAAAGTTTATGCCTTAACAAATAATCCACTTCATTTAGGTTTTATAGGTTTAGCTGAAATAATTCCCGCAGTAGGCTTTTCATTTATTTCAGGATATGTTATAGAAAAAAGTGAAAAAAGAAACTCACTTATATATTGTATTATTTCTTCTATAATTATTTCATTATTAATAAGTTATATTTTGAAAGATAATACAATAAAAACTATAGGAGAAACATTATTTTTGATAATTTTATATTCTTTAATTTTTATGTTTGGAGCAGTAAGAGCTTTTTTTACACCATCTCAATTTTCATTATTTTCTTTAATATTACCCAAAAATCTATATCCAAATGGCACGACATGGAGTTCATCAGCATGGCAGATAGGTGCTGTTTTAGGACCAGCTCTTGGTGGTCTGTTATATGGACTAATAAACGCCTCATACACTATTTGGGTGTCAACTTTTTTGTTAATACTTTCATTTTTTGCATTATTAAAAATTGAGCAAAAAGATATTTTTTTTATTCCAAAAGAAAGCATTACTGAAAGTTTAAGTCAAGGATTTAGATTTATTTTAGATAATAAAGTAGTGTTTTCAGCCTTAACCTTAGACTTAATAGCTGTCTTGTTTGGAGGGGCAGTTGCTTTGTTACCGGTGTTCGCAAAAGATATTCTACATACAGATTCATTTGGTTTAGGAGTTTTGAGAGCAGCACCCTCCTTAGGTGCTATCATAACTATGGTTATTATTACTTATTTCCCTATTTTAAAAAATACAGGATATAAATTATTAATATTTGTATTTTTATTTGGAATATCAATAATTGCTTTTGGATTATCAAAGTGGTTTTGGATATCATTTACAATATTAGTATTAAGCGGTATTTTTGATGGAGTGAGCGTGGTAATTAGAAGCACAATATTGCAGGTTTTAACCCCTGATGATATGCGAAGCAGAGTTTCTGCTGTAAATTCTATGTTTGTTGGCAGTAGTAATGAACTCGGTGCCTTTGAAAGTGGAGTAACTGCTAAGCTTATGGGAGCAGTAAATGCTGTTGTTATGGGTGGAATTATTACATTAACAGTTGTAATTTGGACTTATATTACAAAACCTGAATTAAAAAATTATCATATAAATTAATTAAAAAAGATTACTTTTGCAAGATTTTTTAATTTTCTTAAATGGATAGTTCAGTTGTAATACAAATATGTCAATTTGTTTTTTGTTTATCTTTACTTATAATTTTACATGAGTTGGGTCATTATTTTCCAGCAAAATGGTTTAAGACTCGGGTTGAAAAATTTTATTTGTTTTTTGACTGGCCAAGAAAAATAGTTTCTAAAAAAATAGGAGAGACAGAGTGGGGCATCGGAATGATACCTCTGGGCGGTTATGTGAAAATATCTGGTATGATTGATGAAAGTATGGATAAAGAGCAACTTAAACAAGAACCTCAACCTTGGGAGTTTAGAAGTAAAAAACCTTGGCAGAGGCTAATTATTATGCTTGGAGGCGTGACAGTAAATTTTCTTTTAGCATGGTTAATTTTTGCAATGATTTTTACTGTCTGGGGGTTTAAATATATTGATGCAGATGAATATCAAAAAAATGGATTGTATTTCTCAGATGCATGGAAGAAAGCTGGTTTTAAAGATGGAGACAAAATTGTAAGTATTGATGGTGAAAAACAATCAAACCTTAAAAGACAAATAATTGATGTTTTATTAGGGGAAAAAGTTCAGGTTGAAAGAAATGGAAAAATTGAAACAATAAGTTTAACCGATGATAATATAAAATCTATATTAAATGGTACAAAAGGCTCAATGCCATATGTACCTATTGGAACAAAACTTAAAGTTGATTCAATCATAATAGGATCTCCTGCCCATAAGTCTGGTTTAAATAAAGGTGATATTTTATTAACAATTAACGGAGAAAAAAAATCAAACAATCTTGATTTTACTTCTGCCATCAATAAAAATGCTGGTAAAAATGTTGAACTACTTATAAATAGAAATGGGAAAGAGGAGATAATAAATGCTACAATAGGAAAAGATGGTAAATTAGGCTTTCATTTTGAACCTTTTGATAATACAAGTTTTCAAAAAACTACTCAATATAATTTTATAGAAGCCCTACCTAAGGGTTTTAACGAAACAATTCAAAATTTAAACTATCAAATTAAACAATTTAAATTAATTATAAGACCCGAAACAGAGGCATATAAACAAGTTAGCGGTCCTCTTAGGATGTATAAAATATTTACCCCTACTTGGGATTGGGAGCATTTTTGGACAATTACAGCAATATTATCAGTTTGGTTAGCTTTTGTAAATATCCTTCCAATACCTGCTTTAGATGGAGGGCATGCAATGTTTACTATTTACGAAATGATAACAGGCAAAAAGCCTACAGAAAAAACTTTAGAAAGAGCTCAAATGATTGGATTTACAATCGTTGCAGGTCTTATGATATTAGTTTTTGGAAATGATATTTGGCATCTTATTAAAGACTATATTAGTTAATATTAAAGTATATTATTTAACTAACCTTTTAAATAAAAAATATTATTAATTTCGCTTAATATGTCAAAATATGGAAAAAAAATATTCAAATGAAAATATTACTATAACTTGGAAACCGAGTTTATGTATTCATTCAGCAAATTGTTGGAAAGGACTTCATTCCGTTTTTAAACCAAAAGAAAGACCTTGGATAAACATGTCCGGAGCTCCTGATGATGAAATAATTGCTCAAGTAAACAAATGCCCAACACAAGCAATAAGTTTCAATTATAATAATGATATTCAAGAAAAAAATGAATTTTCAGATATTTTAACAGATATAAAACAAGAAAAACCAAAAGTATTAGTTGATGTTTTAAAAAATGGACCAATTATAGTAAAAGGTCATTTTAATTTACATTTGGCTGATGGTTCAAAATCTGAAAAAGAATCAATAGCCTTGTGTAGATGCGGATATTCAAAAAACAAACCTCATTGTGATGGAAGTCATAAGGCTGAGAATTGGCAAGATAATAATTAAAACAACTAATAAATTAAAAGTTTTTTTATGCTATACTTTCTAAAATAAAATTTTTAGTAGAAAAATTTATTAATGTATCTATCAATAATAAAAATCATATGAAAATTCTGAAAAACTTTATAAATATTTTGTATAACTTTGTGAAATAGTAAGAATTTTAAATATATAATCTTATTAGTAACAGTAAAAAAAATAAATTGATGATAGAAAGTGAAAAGGAGAAACATATTGTCATTGTTAAAGAAGTTTTTAAAAAATTTATCCAAGAGAGAGAATTAAGAAATACTCCTGAGAGAATGACTATTTTAGAAGAGATTTATTCCATCGATAAGCATTTTAATGTTGATTGGTTATACGATAGAATGAAAGAAAAGAATTATAGAGTTAGCAGAGCTACCATTTATAATTCAATAGATTTATTAATGGAATGCAAATTAATAAGAAAACATCAATTTAGTAATCAGCAACAAACCTTTTATGAGAAATCATATTTTGATAAGCAACACGATCATATAATATTAATAGATAGTGGTGAAATAATAGAGTTTTGTGACCCTCGCATTCAAACTATTAAAAACACCTTAGAAAATATTTACGGAATAAATATTGAAAGTCATTCGTTATATTTTTATGCTAAAAAGAAAAATAATTAATATAATATTTATCTTTAGATTCGCTCAAAATCAAAAAAGAGCACTAATTTCATTTCTAAGAAATCATTTTTTCTATTGGCATTACGAGTATTCCTTCAGCACCTATTTCTTTTAGTTTGTCGATTATTTCCCAAAATTTATCTTCTTGAATTACGGAATGTAAACTGCTCCAGCCCTCATTTGCTAATGGAAATATTGAGGGACTTTTCATACCTGGTAATATTTGTTTTATTTCTTCTATTTTACTATTTGGAGTATTTAAAACAATATATTTAAACTCCTTTGCATTTCTTACAGCATTTATTCTGAATAATAATTTATCGATAATTGATTGTTTTGTTTCGTTCAGATTTGGATTTGATATTAATACAGCTTGACTTTTCAATACCACCTCTACTTCTTTTAAGCCATTGGTTATCAAAGTACTACCTGAACTAACAATATCAAATATGCAGTCAGCCAGCCCAATTCCTGTTGCTATTTCTACACTTCCTGTTATTTCTTCAATTGAAGCAGTAATATTATTTCTTGTAAGAAAATCTGTCAAAATAGTTGGGTAGGAAGTTGCTATTCTTTTATCCTGAAAATATTTTATTCCTATATATTTTTCATCCTTTGGTATGGCTAAACTCATTTTACAGCTTGAAAAACCTAACTCTTCAACTATATTTACATCTTTATTTTTTTCTAAGACTTCATTTAGCCCCAAAATACCAATATCTGCAACTCCNGCTCTACATACTGAGGAATATCGTCGTCTCTTAAAAAAAGAATTTCAGCAGGAAAGTTTTTTGCTTCTGCTACAAGTTTTCTATCACTGATTGAGAAATTTATTCCAGAATTTTGTAATAATTCAATTGATTTTTCACTTAATCTACCACTTTTTTGAATGGCTATCCTAATATAATTCATTTATTTTTTCATTTTAGTTCTATAACAATCGGGCAATGATCCGAATGCTGTGCTTCAGGTAAAATATACGCTTTTGATAATCTATTTTTTAAGGAATTACTAACTAAACTATAATCAATTCTCCAACCTTTATTATTTTTTCTTGCCCCTGCTCTGTAACTCCACCATGAATAATTATGAGGTTCTGAATTAAAAAATCGGAAAGAATCTATTAATTCACATTCCGTTAAAAATCTTGAAAACCATTCTCTTTCTTGTGGTAAAAAACCAGAAGTGTTTTTATTTCTAATAGGGTCATGAATATCTATGGCTTCATGACATACATTATAATCTCCGCAAATTATTAGATTAGGAATGATTTTTTTTAATTCTTTAATATAAACTAAAAAATCTTCATAAAAGGTTAATTTAAAATCTAATCTATCAATATTTGAAGCCGAAGGTGCATAAAGGCTTATAACTGAAAAATCTTCAAAATCTATTCTTATAACTCTACCTTCGTTATCCATATATTCTATTTGAGCTCCTATTTCTATATTTTTTGGCTCGAATTTTGAAAAAATGGCTACTCCAGAATATCCTTTTTTTTGAGCTGAGTGAATATAATTATAATGGTAACCCAATTCTTTAAAAACATTAATATCTATCTGATTTTCTTCTGCTTTAATTTCTTGAATACAAAAAATATCGGGATTTTCAGCCTTTAACCAATCTGTTAAACCTTTATTTAAAGCCGCTCGAATTCCATTTACATTATAGCTTATTATTTTCACTTCAATTAATTTTCATTTATTCTACTATTTTTTATTTCGTTATAAATTTTAGTATTATATTCTTTTCTTTTTTCAAAAAGAAAAGAAAGAATATAAGTAACAACTAATGCACCAAGAATTTCCATACATATTGTTGTTAAAAATTTAGTAAAAAATTCATTCAATATAGGGTGTTTATCTAAAAAACCAGAATATAAAAGGAACTTTGATATTATTAGAATTGTCATATCCATTAAAAATAAGTAAAAAATATATTTTTTCTCAAAAAGAGTATTATCTTTTAAATATACCAAATATTCTGGATGTTTTTTTAAAAATTCTATTTCTTCTGGTGTAAATTGATTTATTTTTTCTGTTAAAACATCTCTTTTAGATATTTCATCTATTATTTCATCAACATTTTTCTTTTTGAGTTTATTCATTTTCTTGGAGTAGTACTAAACATTAAACTACTATAAGTTTTATCTGTTTATATTTTATTATCAGTGTATCTGTGTCTATTATCGTCATCACAGATACACAAATCTCATCAGTTTATATTTTTATTTTGCGTGAATAATATTAATAATATTATTAATGTTTCATTAAATTATAAAACTCCTTGCAAAATATTTTTAATTCTATTCATAGCTTCTTTCAAATCATCTTCATGAGCGGCGTAAGATAATCTAATACAATTATTATCTCCAAAAGATACTCCACCAACAGTAGCAACATGAGCTTTTTCTAATAAAAACATAGCAAAATCATCACTATTATTTATTTGAACCCCTTGAATTTCCTTTCCAAAATAAGCTGAAATATCTGGAAATATATAGAAAGCTCCAGACGGCTTATTTACTTTAAATCCAGGAATATTTTTTGCTAATTCAATTATTAAATCACGACGTTCATGAAAAGAATCTATCATATAATTGATGACAGAAGGATCTGCCTCAAGTGCTGTTATAGCAGCTTTTTGAGTAATACAATTGGTGCCAGAGGTCATCTGCCCCTGCACTTTATCACAAGCTTTTGATATCCAGAGCGGAGCCCCCATATATCCTAATCTCCAGCCTGTCATAGCAAATGATTTTGATAAACCGTTTATTGTTACAGTTTGATTATATACTTCAGGAAATTGTGCAATGCTTTCGTGCTTACCTCCATAATTAATATATTCATATATTTCATCTGAAATTATAGTAATATTCGGATGTTTAGCAAAAATATTTGCTAATGCTTTTAATTCTTCTTTTGAATATACAGAACCCGTCGGATTGCACGGAGAGCTAAACAAAAAAGCTTTCGTTTTAGGAGTTATTGCTGCCTCTAATTGAGAAGGAGTTATCTTAAAATCATCATCAATAGTTGCTTCAATAATAACATTTTTTCCCCCAACCAAATTTACCATCTCAACATAACTTACCCAGTATGGAGCAGGAACTATAACCTCATCACCATCATTTATTATTGAAAGCAATACATTACTTATAGATTGTTTTCCTCCCGTTGAAACAATTATTTGTTCTGGAGTATAATCTAAATTATTATCTCTCTTAAATTTATTACAAACTGCCTTTCTTAATTCTGGATATCCGGGAACCGGGGTGTATGAATTTACTCCATCATTAATAGCCATTATTGCAGATTCTCTAACAAATTCTGGTATTTCAAAATCGGGCTCTCCTAAGGTAAGTGTTATAATATCAATACCTTGTGCTTTCAATTCTCTTGCTTTGTTTGACATTACAAACGTTTGAGAATATCCTAATCTTTGTAATCTTTCTGACTCTTGATTCATTTCTTTAATTTTTACAGCAAAATTATAATTAATTATTAAATACACTAACTTTATAAAATTAAATTAAATCAATTTTAATCCATATCAAAAATTATATAAAAATAAATTCTTTATTAAATATCGTAACAAAAAGTGTTAATGCAAGATAATTTCAAATTAAGTTGTTGATATTTTAGATAAAATTATTAATTTAAAACCAAATTCAAGGAATAGTTATTTAAATCAGCTATTACTTTGAAGCCTTCCTTTATTTGATAATCAATTATTTTTTTTGCAAGAGTTCTCCTATAGCTTTATCAACAGAATATAAGTATAACCAAACGATAGTAGTCATTTTCGATTCAAATTCTACATCGGTACTTTTCCCACACCAATAATCTACTTGTGTGGTTTTAATAAATCATTTTCGCTAAGTATTTTATGAACTTTACTTTGACTAATCCCAACTTCCTTTGCTATTCGTGCTTGACTCCAATTACTATAACCTCCTTCGGGTTTGCTACAAGCTAATTGTATAACTTTGTTCTTTTGAATTTCCGTTATCACTACTGGTTTTCCTTTTCTGTAAGAATCAGATAAACCTGCCATTCT